>ML782862.1:267893-294739 GCA_009831015.1 Picea engelmannii | reverse complement strand
CGCAACCTTAGGCTCTCTCCTTTAGAAAAGGTGACTATCCATGGCAACATGTAAGCTAGCTTCAGGATTAGAGATTTGGAGGATTGTCACAACTTTGAAGTATAGTTCAAGGAATTGTGAGAACTGAGGTGGTGTCTTATTGAAACATAAGAGAGTGGGACCTCTACCTAGTGATTGATGATGAAATGTCAATCTTCATGAAAAATGGACCATGAGTTCTTAGACTGTCTGACCGAATTGGGAATCACACATGGTGTGAACGATGGGCAGGGGTGAGAGAAATTGGGATGTGGAGAATTTCTCCAATGAGTGCATGGGTGGAAGTGGATATATATAGAGTGGAAAACAGTCGAAGGGATGAGCCTAAATAAGACAAGGATTCTTCCAATGAGATTGATCAACGAATAAGTATAAAGTTCTAGTGAAGTCCCATATATTGAGAGATAACGGTTCAAATATGTCATATTAGTGATGTGCCTTTTGGAATATGGAGTCATCTCTTGTTACGTGCCAAGGTTGAGGGTGATCTATCTGAATCTTATTGTTTGATCCTTCAGTATAATGTAGTTACATGTAGCTGAGGTTAATCCTGTGTGAAGTCCCTGCCAAAGCCAACACCTTGAATGTAGGCCATAACTTTGACCTGAATTGGAAATCGCAGGAATCTACAAAATTGTCCATCCACCTGTGTGAGTGGAGTGTATGTTGTGCTACCAAAAATGAAAATTATGCCAAATATCTATTCTTCTACTTGTTGTACATTCTATGCTACTCTTACTCTATCAAACTTCAGGGCTGAGAAAAGGAGCTAAGTGGCGGGTGACCCCGAGGGTTCCTAGTACACCTTCAACTAACTGTCATTAATGAGGCCTTTGAGCGGTTGTCTATTATTAATTATTTTGGTTGGTGATCGACAGATTTGCACGGACTTTTGATTTCTTGTGACACTTATAGAGTTATGATTTTATGGTGTTGATCTTTCTTGTTAGCAGTGGAATAATTGTTTTACAGATATTTTGAATAATGAATGGCCAAAAGTCAGATTTATGGTCAAAGACTCAAAGAAATCAGAGAAACTCTAAATATTTGATTGGCCAAAGGTCTACATTGATGTTTGCAAAGGGAAACATTTTGACCAAGGGCCTGGTGGAAAAAATCCAAGATCGGGCTTGATGTGATACCAAATGTGATAACCAAATCTAGCTCAACAATTAAATGTCCAAAATATTTGGAATACAATGTAGAAATCCATATATATATATATGAGATTGAATATGAATAATATGAATACAAATGATAATGAGGGTCATATATATACCCACACAGGGGTTCCCATTCATGAAGAGATGTGACCTTTCATTATGGAGGTGTCTCTTCATCATTAATTAATTTACATTTATATTTTATATTATATTACATATTTATATTTATGTTTGTTACAAAAAGGAAGCTATAAACTTACATAGGTTTTGTGTTTCCCCAAGAAAGCTCCTAATTGTTTGGTCATTTCACGCTTGTGCGCATCCTTCCTAACTTTGAGGGGTTAAGACCCAGGGTTCATCCAGAGATGACCAAAAGCACACCAAAGCATCAACATATCAATCTTCAGCCAAGGACGGAGAAGGTCTTACTCGATACACTAGGAGGATCACAGAGACCATCTAGTCTTGTGTCAGGGACAAAGGGCTAAGTACACAAATATCCATCTGGATTGGCACTCATATAATTCATTGCAACATGCTTAAAATAAGACAAAACAGAAGCAACATATTCATTCAAACACATAATCGACACATGATAGGCTCAAAATCAATGTGGATTTATTATCATCCTCATTCCATCAGGCACAAGCATACATTAAGAAAAAAATATATGGACAATAGTGGGGTCTCAAATTCCCTAAGATAATTCCCAGATTTACAATACATTGCACCATATGCATTCTTCTAGAAATTTAACACATGACAGACTTAGACTACAAGTAGAGACATTACAATACGACAGAGGCTCAGAGTGAGCTCTTAAACAATGAACAACAACAATGGCCCAGTGAATCAACGACCCTTTCTTTGTCATCCTTTCTTTCTTTTATATCCTTCTTGGATCTAGAGCTCTGTCTCTGTCAATGATTCTCCACACGCTCTATTGACTAAAAGTATCGCATGTTTTTATCACCTACCTGCATTCCACATATCCTTTCTAGAATCGAGGCAATCTTAACTACATCGACAACTCATATTTTGTATGTTTCACGTTCCCTTGTGTTGCTAGCAATAATCATTCGGGGAGATTTCCTGACGGTTCCATTCTTGATTCCAACGCGTGCTTTCTTTATTTTTGATGTGCATCCCAAAAATTTCTCGGATGCGCACTTCTTGTCAATCTTATCGCATTGGCTTCGGCGCGCACAAAAATGGAATGAGCGCACACAACTTTGTTTGTGTGCATGTGTGATATTAACCCAAAACTTTGGGTGTCAACTATTGGGATACATACTCAACTACATACTTAATGGCATACTCATTTTTTTCCATTTTTCCTAGTATTTAGGAGGATTGTTATGCATAGCATGTCTATTTATGGCCAGTGGATGACTATATGTAATACTATGGGAAAATACAGTGGGTTTATAAAACCATGGGCTCATAAAATACCATTAGGAAAATTCTTATTTTGTATCCACCATCAGGCAAATTCCTATTTTTAGGGGAAGAGCGTTTATTTCCTTAATTTAGGAGATAATTCTTATTTCCTTAATTTTAGGAGATAATTCATGTTTCATGGCTAGAGAGTGCACTCAAGTGAGAATATTGTTCTCCTAAGGAAGTGTGCATTACCCATGTTATTATTGGAGTTAACCCATTTCACTTATTTACCTATTTTTAGTGACTTTCCATATTTATGAAATTCTCTGTCAATTAGGACTTTAGTTCCATGCTTGGACTCTAGTCTTATTCTAGGAGAGTTTTTCTATTATGGAATGCACGTTGACTTCGTGTAGATTTCACACTAAGTTCACACCTATATTTTTTACCTTTTCTTATTATTATAAACTTTTGACTTTAGTTAACTGTTGCAAGTGAAAGAGGTTGTTTTTTTAATAGAGCGTGCACATGGAAACCCCAAACTAGTGTGCCTTACTCCTGTTGTGGAGATTCCTATATATTGTACTCATGATCAAGGATTAATACAATGTGATTCGATTTGGTTTCTTAGCCTCTTATGTGTGAATATTGATTATTTTTTTCTCTCTCCTCTCTTTATTTTGCAATTAACAAGTATAGTATTTCCTACTCACAATTAGGTCTTTGAGTGTGGTTTAATACTACATGATATTAGAGACATTATTGTGAAGGAGTATTCACTTTTATTTCATTTTTATAGATTATATTGGATAGCCCACAGAGAACTATGGATCACCCATATTCTTCAGTGATCTTGACACCCTTCAACTACTTTGAGTGGAGGCCCAAGATAGAGATTTTACTTTGTAGCAAGGGTTTGTATAGGGTCACCATGGGGACTGAGGTAGAGCCTACTTTAGCCATAGATAAGTAAAAATACTTCAACAAAATGGATGAATCCTATAGGATATTGTGCTTGAGAATCTCTATGGATCTCCTCTTCCATGTCGATACTTGTAAGACTCCTAGCGATGTTTGGACAAAGTTGAAAGATTTGCTAGGCAAGAAAGACAACCTAAGAGGTCAACAACTGGAGAATGATCTGCATGCATTGAATCCAAGAGATTTCAAGACCCTACATGACTACTTTTTTAAGTTCAAAACTTTTCTTTCTCATGCTAGGGCTTGTGGAATTGATAAGAAAGATGAACAATTAATCTTTTAAATTCTAACCAAAACAGGACCAAAGTATTCTATCTACACTTTTTCTTTTCATACTACCAGGTTAGCTATGGGGTCTACATGGAATATTCCATCCATGGATGAGTTTATGGAGTCACTTATAAATGAGAAGAAAAATCTCATCTAGATAGGGGCACTCAAGAGTTCCAAGCCACATGCTCTTACATCTCAAGGAAGTTCAAAGAAGAATAAGTAGAAGAGAAAGGTTTAAAAGGACCAAGAGAACAATAAGGAAGGTTAAAAAAAGTACGCATATGAGAGTTCAAGTTCCAAGGCATCGAAGAGAAAGAAGGAGAAGACCAAGTGTTCCTACTGTAACAGGGGGTTCCACCGTGAGAGTTCTTGCATGAAAAATACCATAGATCTCATGGCACAATCATTTGAGTGGCATCACCTCAAGGATTGTATTTTAGATAATGCAAGGAAGAAGCCAATTGACAAGCCATCATTGGAAAGAGGTAAAGTTTCATCTTATGCTAGTTCTTCGGTGCTTGATTTAGGGGCTAACCATCACATGGTCTCATCAGATAGACTCTTCTCATACTTGCATACTTGTTTCAAACCACCGATATTCATGTGAGATTATTCTCCTGCTGAGGTGTGTGGTAGGGGTAGAGTTAATATAAACCAAGTATTCTTTCAGGATGTACTTCATGTTCCGAAGATTTAAGTGAATCTCCTCTCCATCTATCAAATCACTCATTCATGTTCATGGAAGAAGGTGGAGTTCAATAAAAACTCAGTTATTATTTCCAACTTGTCAAATAGTTCAAAAAATTTTGTTGGTGAGGTTAATCGCCATTTCAGGTTGTACACCTTCTCTCACTTTACTCATAAATCTGATTACATATCTCTTCTAACACATGATAATGAAGATTCCAAGTTGTGGCATGAGAGGTTTGTGCATCTAAATTTTAAATATTTAGATTAGTTTAGTAAAGGTGGAATGGTAGATGGATTACCCCACATTCAGTACACAGATGGAGTTTGTCAGGGTTGCATACTAGGAAAACATCATGAGGAGAAGTTCAACATAGGTAAAGCATGGAGGGCATCATCGCTTCTAGAGTTGGTTCACAGTGAAATTACAGGTCCTTTCCCACTCCCAACAATCAGTAAAGCTAAGTATTTTCATACTTGCATTGGCGATTTTTCAATATGTACATGGGTCTACTTTCTTAAATTAAAATCTGAGGTCTTTGAGTGTCTTAAATATTTCAAGCATCTAGTTGAGAACCAAACAGGAAACATAATTAAGAAGCTTCATATAGAAAATGGAGGAGAGTATGTGAATAAGGATGTTGAGCACATTTTTTTAGAATTAGGTATATATTTGCAGCACATGGTTCCAACAAATCCACATCAAAATGGGGTAGCAAAGAGAAAGAACATGACATTGAAAGAGATAGCTAACTATATGTTGTAGGCTAGAGAACTACCTCCAAATTTAAGGGTTGAAGCTATCAACTCTGTATCCTACATCATAAATTATTCAAGGGAGTCACCCAATATGAGGCTTAGAGCGGGAATAAATGAGAAGTCACTCACTTCATAATTTTTTATTATTGTGCATGGGATAGGATTCCTTCCTATAGAAGGAAAGATATGGAAGTCTAGAGTAAGGAGTATATTTTTGTTTGATATCTAGAGGGAGTGAAGGGATACAAGTTATTAGAAACTATTTCATATAAATTATTCATTCAGATAAGTGTTAAGTTTGAAGAGGGTCCTTCACTGGTACTTTTGGAGAAGTCCACTCCTCCATCTCCACCGCCACTAGTTACAGAACTTCATGAGACTTCTTCTAATCAGATTTTTTTATCAGATATATAAATCTAATATCTCTGATATTTATTATCAGCATCAAGAAGTTTCAAGTCCAAATAATCTACAATGATGGGCACCACAGACTCTTTAGGAAGTTGGTGATCTAGTGGGTGATCATGTCGATCCATGGAGAACCAGATCTCATTTTGTGGAGCCTCTGCAATATTTTACTGCCATAGAGCCTTTGATACATGTTTATTGTTATATCGTACTTGGATCAGACCCTTAATTTTATGTACAGTATGAAGGTAACCTCCATTGGGAGGCATCTATGAAAGGGTAGTACAATTCCCTAATGGAGAACAACACATGGAAGTTGGTTCCTCTACCTTCCAACAGGAAGCTTGTAAGATGTAAGTGGATTTTCAAAACAAAGAGGGTTGTTTATGGATACAATTCAAAGTATAAGGCTCAGTTAGTAGCTAAATATTTTTCACAGATACAAGGTATTGACTATGAGGAGACTTTTGTGTTGGTTGCCAAGATTGATTCCATTCGGTTACCTATAGCTATTGCAACAACTATAAACTGGAAGGTACACCTTATGGATGTGAAGAATGAATTATTACATGGATATGTTAATGAGGATATATATATATGGAGTAGCCAGAGGGATATGTTCTGGATCAATCATTAGTTTGCAGATTGAGGAATTCATTGTATGGACTCAAGAAAGAACCTTGGGCATGGTATGCTAAAATGAACTATTTGCTTCTCTCTAGAAGTTTTATTAGATGTAGATAAGATCCTAATGTGTGTATGATGAAGAACATACATTCCCTTTTACTAATAGTTCTATATGTATATTATTTACTCATCATAGGGAGCTCAACCTCCTCCATTTTTGTAGTGAAGACCGCTTTGCATGACATGTTTTCTATGATGGATATGGGATTGTTACATTACTTTCTTGGTCTTGAAATCAGCTAGAATGTTACAAGAATCAAAATGTCTCAGTACAAGTATGTCATAGATCTACTTGATAGGTTTCATATGGGAGATTGCAAGCCAGCTCCAACACCCTTTTGGTCAAGGGTTAGACTAGAGGATGCAAGTGCATCACCTTTGGTTGATTGTACTAGATATCAAAATTTGGTGGGGAGTCTTCTCTACCTTACACACTCTTGACCGAACATCTCTTATGCAGTTGGATAATTTTCCAGGTATATTAAGGATCCTCATGATCTTCACCGGAAGGTAGAAAATAGGATTTTTATATATGTAAAGGGGACTACTAGTTTTGGTATACACTATGCCACAGGATCTTCCTTAGATATAGTTGGTTACACATACTCAGATTGGGAAGGCGATAACATTGAGATTAATTCCACTTCATAATATATCCTCTACCTTGGATAAAGACCTATCTATTGGTCAAGTAAGAAGCAATCAACAATTTATTTATCATCAACAGAGGTAGAGTACAGGGGTGCAGTGAATGTTACTACTCAGGCTATTTGGTTGTAGCATTTTCTTACAGAGTTGGGAGGTCATTTTCATCATCCAACAATTATATGGTGTGATAATCAAAGTACTCTAAATCTATGTAGAGACTGAGTTCAGAAGTAATGGACCAAGCACATCGAGGTTCATATGCACTTTATTCGAGGACAGATTCAGGATGGAGTCATTGATATGCAGTTTTGTCCATATTTAGAGTAGGTGGTAAATATATTCACAAGCCTTTCATCAAACATAATTTTTTCTCATTCAAGGACATTCTAGGAGTGAGGGATGCATCAGCTTAGCAATTGAACATGTTAGAATTCCTTTTTTTGTTAGTAGCATATTTTGAGGTGGGGTTTTGTCCCACTGGGTTTTACCTTTTTACCTCACTTTTTTTTAGTTGTTATGCATCTATACTTTTACCTAAGTACCTAACATGGATTCATGTTTTCGGGACTCATCATTGTGCACACCTCAATTATGTTTCAGAGGGCGTGTTGGGGGACATGCTCAACTACATACTTAGTGATATACTCATTTTTTCCATTTTTCTTACTATTTAGGAGGACTATTATTTATAGCAGGTATATTTTTTGTCGTTTTTTTCCTATATGCAATACCATGGGAAAATAACATGGGTTTCCAAAACCATGAGCTCATAAACCGCCATTAGGAAAATTTCAATTTTTTAGGGGAAGAACACTTCTTTCCTTAATTTTAGGAGATAATTCTTATTTCATGGCTAGAGAGCACACTTAAGTGAGAATATTATTCTCCTAAGTAAGTGCACATTACTCATCTTATTCTTGGAGTTAACCCAAATTTTCACTTATTTACCTATTTTTAATGAATTTCCCTATTTATGAAATTCTCTCTCAATTAGGACTTTAGTTCCATTCTTGGACTCTAGTATTATTCTAGGAGAATTGTTTTATTATGGAATGCATGTTGACTTCATGTAGAGTTATCACTGAGTTTACACCTTTATTTTTTACATTTTCTTATTATTAGCAACTTTTGACTTTAGTTAACCACTGCAAGTGGGAGAGGTTGTTTTTTTACTTGAGCATGCACATGGAAACCCCAATACAGTGTGCATTACTCCTCTTGTGGAAATTCCTATATATTTTACTCGTGATCAAGGATTAATACAATGTGATTCGATTTGGTTTCTTAGTCTCTTATGTGTGAATATTGATTCTATTTATCTCTCTCCTCTCTTTCTTTTGCAATTAACTAGTATAACATTTCCTACTCACAATAAGGTCTTGGAGTGTGGTTTAATCCTACACCAATAGTCCCCCACCACTATTACTTGGCTCATCCTTGAGCCAACTTCCTCATGGAATGACCATCACAACTTTCTTGAGTAAGAGAAAAGAATCATCATTAGTGGACCCAAACATCAAACCAAGTTGTGATTGCAATCATTTTTTAGTAAGAGCAAATCATTTGTCCAGGATGTAGTTTCAACCCGAAATAGATCCCGGAATGAGTTGAGCAGGCCCCAAATTCTCAATTATTCCCCTTCGTTGGTGTTTGTGGTGATGAATGAGGCATTTTTTTAAGGCACATCACCCGGACACTGATCTTCGAACTAAAATGAAGCGAGTGTGCTATAACTTCGCCTAGTTACTCGTGGACCTACATGAAGTAGATCTCATAGAAGAGTTCCATAAAGAGAGAGCATCATCCTATTTTTTTATTTTTGTTCTGGAAATATAATATAGAAGATAAGGACCTCCTAGCTTGGTGAAATGGAGAACTCACTGCCTCGGGCTCTCTCCTTTAGAAAAGGTGACTATCCATGATGACATGTAATCTAGCTTTAGGATTAGATAGCTAGAGACTGTCACAGCTTTGAAGTAGATTTCAAGGAACTATAATAACTAAGTTGGTGTCTTGTTGAAGCATAAGAGAGTGGGACCTCTGCCTAGCGATTGATGATGAAATTTAAATCTTCATGAAAATTGGACCATGGGTTCTTAGATTGTCTGACTGATATGGGAGTCACACATTAGAGAATGTCTATGAAGTTGGGCCATGAGAGGGGACCTGAACTGAGGGATGGAAATATAAGTGGGAAGTGGGAAGATAGCAGTGGGCTATGAGAAGTTTAGGATGTGAGCGATGGGAAGGGGTGAGAGAAACTGAGATGTGGAGAATTTATCCAATGAGTGCATGGGAAAAAGTTGATATATATAGAGTGGAAAACCATCGAAGGGGCGATCCTAAATAAGAAAATGATTCGACCAATGAGATTGGTCAAGTAATAAGTATAGGGTTCTAGTGAAGTCCCATATATGGAGAGATAACGGTTCAAATATGTCATATTTGTGATGTTATTTTGGAATGTGGCATCATATCTTCTTACGTTCCAAGGGTGACGGTGATCTATCTGAATCTTATTTCTTGATCCTTCAGTATAATATAGTTACATGTAGCTGAGGTTATCCCTATGTGAATTCCTTGCCAAAGACAACACCTTGAACGTAGGCCATAACTTTGACCTGAATTCAAAATCTCAAGAATCTACAAAATTGTCGATCCACCTGTGTGAGTGGAGTGTATGTTGTGCTACCAAAAATGAAAATTATGCCAAACACTTATTCTTCTACCTGTTGTACATTCTATGCTATTCTTATTCTATCAAACTTCAGGCCTGAGAAAAGGATCTAAGTGACGGGTGACCCTTGGGGTTCGTAGTACACCTTCAAGCGACTGCCATTAATGAGGCCTTTGAGTGGTTGTCTTTGTAATGTATCTATCTTGGTAGAACCTACTTTGTTGATTTAGACTACTCGGAAAGGGACCAACCAATGCATATGTATATTTTCAGGATGTTGTAAATATTTGTTGCCATATAACAACACTAAAGAGTCATGTTGGAGGATTTTTTTCGCAAATGTTGTGATCCTGACATGCCTTTTGTCTCTACGTTTTTACCACTTGGATGAATCCCACCATAATATGGTCCTCTTCTAGGTTCATAAGTTCATCTAACCATTTTTGAAGTTATTGTTCCTCTATCATATGAGTTGATAGAGCAACATGGAGGCTTGGGACTAGAAATTCTAGCAGCATAACCGCTTATTTACCATAGACCAATCTAAATTGTGTGTTCTTCATCAACCCCTTACAATTTGTGTGATATGCCCATAATATTGTTGGGATGCATTGATCTCAATCATCATGATGCACATTACAAACTTTAGTTAAAGCATGCTCTAAAATTTTATTAAAATCTTCATCCGTACCATTAGCTTGAGGATGATAGGGAGTGCTCTTTTGGTGGTGTATCATGAACTCCTAAGTGAGTTTCTAGATGGTCTCATTTAGAAAATGTGAGCCCTGATTGTTATTAGCACCTTTGGACAACTGAATCTGGTAATCACAATCTCAATGATGGAATGTACCATCATTTCTGCTATGCAATCCTTGACTGACACAACTTCGACCCATCTTGTCATATATTCAACAACCATAATAATGTAGCACGCACCTATCCATCATGCGGAAGGAGAGATAAGGATCACAAAATCAACTGCCAACTTTTCAAAGGGTTCCAAGGTTGTGACTGGAAACAAAGGGATCTCATCTCTCTAGTAAGGGCTCCCAATCCATTGACATATGTCACAACATTTACAATATTCTTTGGCATCAAGAGTGAGGACCACTGAATCCCTGCATGTAGAACTTTTCATGTTGTATCCTTACCTGGATTATGTCCTCTTGCAATACCTTCATATGATTCATAAAGAATGGGGTCTTGTTCATGATCTAATGCACACCTATGTAGGATTCCATATGCTCCCAACTTATATAATTTCTCGGTGATAAACCGATAATATGTGCTACGGGTCACCAGTTGATGATGCTAAGCTAGGGTATACTGTATCAGAGCCTGTCTTGACGTGAGAAATTCCACAATTTCGTCCAATTGATCAGGAACTACTTCAACATAGAAGATTTTTTATTTATTTTGGAGTTCATCATCTAAACTCTGACTAAGTTCACCAATCTCAATATGTGATAGGTGATCTGGGCCAACATTATATTTTCATGGCTTCATGACAACTTCAAACTCAAACTCCTGAAAAAGGTAGCATATTCTTCCTCCTAATACACACTTGTTGGCCAAATTCTTGAGCATGGATTGGTCTGTAAATAATTTGAAGGGGGTCCCCAACAATTAATGGAAAAAATTCTAGAAGGCATATACCATGGAATGACCCTCGTGCTAAATGGTTGTATAATTATTTTCGACATTTGAAAACTTGTGACTAGAAAAATATACTGGATGGTCAATATTACCTTCACATGGTTGTGCAATAACTTCTCCCACTGCAATGGAAAATGCATCTACATGAACATGAAAGAGCTTAGACCAGTCATAAAACACCAAAATCGATGTAGTGACAAGTTTCTCTTTGAGATTATCCAAGGCTTCCATGCATTCTTATGTCCAAATGTACTTAGTATCCTTGTGCAGTAGCTTCTCCAATAGGGTGGCAATTTTGTCATAGCTCTAAATAAACCGCCGATAGTATCATGTGTGGCCCAATGTGGTGAAAAAATCCTAAACTAAGGTGGGGGATATCATGTCCAATATTGCAACAATTTTAGCTTGGTTGACCAACAATCCATCCTTACAAACTACATGCCCCAATAGCATCCCAAACGGTGCACAAAAGATACACTTCTTTAAAATCAATGAAATTTGGAGGTCGCGACATCGATCCAACATCAACCAAAGGGATTTCATGTGTTCATTCAATAAACTGAACATTATCTAGTCATCCAAGTAAACCTCCATAAAGTTTTGGATGAATTCTTTAAATCTTGCGACCACAATCCTGGAAAAAAATGTGGGAGCATTATTTAGTCCAAATGTCATCACCGTATAAGAAAAAGAGCCCCATTGTGTTGCAAAGGTAGTTTTAGTTTGATCCTCCTCTGCAATCCAGACCTGATGAAACCCCTAAAAGTTGTTTATAAATGAATAGTCTTCGGTTCTACCAAAATTTTCATCAGTGAAAGGGGTAGGGAAAGGGTCATGCGCACAGGATGCATTGAGATTCCTTAGATCTACACATATTTGGATATCACCGATTCTCTTAGGTTGCACAACCATATGACTAATCCTCCACAATGATTTCAACATCCAACATCCAATCTAACTCTTTTGGCACTTTTTCCTTATACTTGGGGTTTAATCGATAAGGCCTCCCTTTTACCAGTTTGGCATCCGTCTTGAGATAAATTTTCATAGCCCCCAATGATCCTGTGATTCCTTTCATTTATGAGAATTTGTAGAGAAACAAGTCCTCATATTTATTGAGTAGGTCAACAACTTTGGTGATAGTCTCTATGTATTAATAATCTCCGATAATAGCCATCTTTGGGTGCTTCTTTAGTGTCGATATTATGCTTCTTTGTCTTAATCGTATGATCATAGTCTGGAGCAAACATCTATACCATTTTTCCCTTCAACATGTGTTCCACCTTAGATTCCTTGATCTGTATCCCCTAAGGATCATCAACATCAATGTCATCCACCTTGACCTTCCAACAGTGGATGGCCTCTTTCATCTTTTCCACTGGCTAATGGTACGATCATACCACCTTTGGGGTGCCATTATTTGGTTGATGATGAAATATAAAGTTCTTAATTATGAAGAGTGCCTCCCTTTGATTTGGATCTTCTATTGTGAAGTGAAAAGTTGAGAAAAATTGTGAATTTACGTGAATCCATTCTATGGTCTTCCTCTGGATCTCCTCATGAATATACCAGCTCCTAAGAACCATATCCATAGTATGAATGAACCAATGGACCCATTGTGTTCGAGGAATATTCTCTGAAGTCCAGTGTCGTTCACAAAAAGAAATGTGTTTTTGGGGATGTTCATTACCCTTGTATTGATTAGCTAGTTCAAAGCCTAGGATGGGATGGAATCAAACCTTTATCAACTTGGCCACATGCGCCAAATCTTGAATATTTATACAATGTGTTTCCCACCACCACAAGTTTTCCCCCGAACCATAGCATCTATGGCTTGAATCCTCCATTCTATTGGGATGGTCTTCTCCATCTACACTAGGAATGCCTCTACTGGCCTAAATATGTGAAATCGCAGAGCATCACATAACTCTTATCCAATCCATCACACTTCTTTAGTTATCCCCACACATTTGTGAGTAGAGACCTCATACAACTTATTCTTCCATCTCTCCATGACATCTTTGAATTCAATATCATAAGACTTCATGCTTCGCCAACTTAATTCTCCATTTGCAGTGGAATTGATTTAATCTTCCCTGCACCCAGTAATCTTATAGATTTTCTCAATAACATAGTTTTTCTCATCCTCATCCACTATCTCATTGTATGTGTCTCATTATTTAGGATCTAAGGGTGCAATCACATGTAGGGTGTCCATCTCAAATGAGATCTACCTCTTCTTAAAATTCAACACCCCATTGTTGTCAAAAGTCCAATCAATGCCTTGAAGTAGTGTAGGGTAGGGATTAGAGCCATCCATAATATATATAACTTCAAATTTTTCCTTCATCTTCATCCTTTCTATATTCACCGTAACTTTCTCCAATCATCCTATAAGGTATATCATGTATTGGTTTTCCAACCGCAGTTGGATGGGCGACCAGACTAGACTTGGCTTTCCCATCAACTCCTAGGACTTCTTTGACAGAATATTGACGTCGAAACCTAGATCCAACATGACTCCATCCATTGTATAACTCCCAAGTTTGGCTATCATTTCAAATTCTCTGCATGTGTGATTTTTCTTACTAACCTAACAAATATCCATTTATGGTAAGGGGGTTGATATATTTTGTTTCCTCCCTTGTTCCCCCATGCACATAGCTAAAATATGTGTCAACTTTCTTGCAACATCAAGGTCATTTAGTAATCTCAAACAACAACGCAAGAAGTTGTTTACTCAGTATTCAGTGTATGTCTCGCGACCCAAGTCACGCAATGCTTCTTCTCACGTGGTGTGCTTCAAATCCTCAAGATGATGTTCCTCAATCATCCTTTTCTTAGTGCATTGTAAATATTCCTATTTGCATTCTTCTTCCAATGACCTATGTGTCATGCATTATATTCCTTCGTGCATGTGAGCTTCCTCTAATGACCTTTGCATTGTGTGTTGTAATTCTTCACATGCACAAGCCTCTCTATGTCATGCGCTAAACTTCTTCACGATTTTGGGTCTCCTCAAGCGACCTTTGAGTCACACATTGTAACTCCTCACATGCCCTTTCTTCTTCAATGGCATTTTGCACGTCGTGCAAAAACTGCTTATGCTACATAGCATCAAACCTAGGAGGGCACTACGCAACCCTTCTAATATTCCCCTTCAGACTTTGACCCGAGATGTCACCATTCTTGAAGGCCATTCCTATCTTTGGTTCTCCTTAGTTTATCACCTAGAGATCAACCCCCTCATCCTTCTTCTTATTCATGTGTGGGTTCTCATGCACCATGTTTCAATGTGCTTTCTTTTCTTCCCATTTTTTAGGAATTCAACACAGTCTTCACTGACATGCTCATTGTTGTAACAGTACTCACAAAGAGTGCATGGTTCGTTACAAAACCTTGACACATGACCAATTTCTCTATGATCAAAGTAATTGGGAGGTCTGCCTCCCCCTCCTCCATATCCTCCTCAGTGACCACACCCATATCCACCTCTGGAACCTCCTTGATAGCCACCTCTTTCCACACCACCATGATCAACACCCTCTGTTTTCCTCTTGTACCTGAAATTCATCATAGGTATTGTATTTCATCAACTGGAATGACCGGTAGTTGTTCACATCATGTCCCATAGACTTACAAAATTTGCAAAATGGGGTATGATGTGTTTTCTGATATTTTTCCAACATTGGGAAGTGGGGTGATACATGACCCCACTATCTGAAAATGTCCCACCATTCCATATGAGACCCATTTGGGAATGAACTCATTCCTCCCATCTATTACACTTCAAAATTTCACACTTGAGTTGCACACCCTAAGTGTCGCAAAGTGATGTATACACCTTTGTAAGTGTTGCATTCATTGTTGCAAGTGTCGTATGCACCTTCCCAAATGTCACATTCACTTTTTGAGGTGTCTCCACCCCTTGAAACCATTAAAACAATTGTTCATGCCCCCTAAGTCATATGGGAGGAGGAAAACCATCATTTCTAGGTCAAAACACACTTTTTCCTTGGAAATTTCAACCATTTTTCTGGGCATTTATGAAGGGTGGCACCCCTCTGTACATAATATGGGTGGTCACATGGAACCCCCTATACCACTATATGGGAATTCCACTGCTAGGGTGGAACCTTGTCTCTCACTTGGGGGAAGAATCATTCTTGTTTAGAGAAAAGGGGGATCTCCTCTACCTTAATCTATGGGCCAACTCTTTGAGATGGGGTTAGTTGTGTTTGACCCTCATGCTTTGGATTCATCCTAGAATATTATCCAAGCCTCAATGAGCCATATCCTCAACCATACCTCTCATTTTCTCATGGTTTGTATACCTCTCGAGCCTATATATTGAGGGATTTCTAAGGTGAAAAGGGGAAGATTTCAGGTATCAAACCTTTGATCTTGGTAGATTTGTGCAAGGGTTGGATGAGGAGAAATTGGAGAAGTGTTGCATCATCATCCATGGTTTGTAAGTATTCTCTTTGGGTTCTCATTTGAATATACTTGTCCTACTTTCTTCGAGCTTGTGTATTCTTGCATGTGTTTGTCTATTGTCGCTTCAATCGTCGTAGATGAATTTGTTTGATATAATCAACTAGAGTAGGAGGTAGTGGTTTCTCTTTTATACCTAGTTGTAGGTATAAATTTTCTCCAGGGAGTTTGGATATGAAGCTTGGATTGGAAGCAGTGAGGAAAAAATTTGAAACAAGGTGCATCATACCCTTTCTCCCTCTCTCTTTTTTGGTTAAACTAAATTCAAAGGGATGTTAGTGTCCATTTGTAGTGCTTTTGTCTTGGTATAGGGGTCTATAATCCAAGGGAGATTTCACCTGTCTGGAGGGGAAATATTTCGTAACATAAATTGGTGAGGGGGCATCTGTTACACATCAAAATGTCACACTTGAGTTACACACCCTAAGTGTCGCAAAGTGGTGTATGCACCTCGATAAGTGTCACATTCACAATCGAAAATGTCATATGCACCTTCCCAAGTTTTTCATTCACTTTTTAAGGTGTCATGATCCCTTGACACCATTAAAACATTTTTTCATGACCCATAAGTCATATGAGAGGAGGAAAACCATCATTTCTAGGTCAAAACACACTTTTTCCTTAGAAAATTTGACCCTAATTTTGAGCATTTATGAAGGGTGGCTCCCCCCTGTCCATACTGGGGGTGGTCACATGGTGCCCCCTATACCACTATAGGGGAGCACCACTAATAGGGTGGTTCCCTATCTCTCACTTGGGGGGGTGCTATTCTTGTTGAGAGAAAAGGGGGATCTCCTCCACCTTAATATATGGGCCAGCTCTTTGAGATGGGGTTAGTTATGTTTGACCCTCATGCTTGGGATTCATCCTAGGATATTATCCAAGCCTCAATGATCCATATACTCAACCATACCCCTCATTTTCTCATGGTTGTTGTGCCTCTCAAACCTATATATTGAGGGATTTCCAAGGTGAAAAGGGGAAGCTTTCAGGTATCAAACCTTTGATATTGGTAGATTCGTGCAACGGTTGAATGAGGAGATATTGGAGAATTGTTGCATAATCATCCATGGTTTGTAAGTATTATCTTTGGTTTCTCATTTGAATATACTTGTATTATTTCCTTCGAGCTTGTGTATTCTTGCATGTTCTTGTCTATTGTTGCTTCAATCATCGTAGATGAATTTGTTTGATCTAATCAACTAGAGTAGGAGGTAGTGGTTTCTCTCTGATGCCTAATTGCAGGTATGGGAGTTTGGAGATCATTCTTGGATTGGAAGCAATGAGGAAGCACTTTGAAACAAGGTGCATCACACTCTTTCTCCCTCTCTCTTTCTAATTGGTTAAACTGAATTCAAAGGGATGTTAGTGTCCATTTGTAGTGTTTCTGTCTTGGGATAGGGGTCTGTAATCCAAGGGAGATTTCACCTATTTGCAAGGGAAATATTTTTTAACGCCATCACCACATAGTTTCCAAGTACAATGAATTCATCCATGTGATGCCCCTCAGAACGACATGTGGTACACCATACGTGCTCGTACACAAATTTTGTCTTTTCCATATCTTGCAACTGCATTATTAGATTGGCCAATTATCACTGCACCTACACCAATCTTGTCGATGTATTTTCCCCTCCTGGTGTAGCCTCTAGGTGCATTGCGATATCCATGTCCTTTGTTTGAGTCATCACCTTTTGCTAGGTGAGTGAGACTTGGATATGGGGGAGTAACCTCACAATAAACCATTATCTATGTTGTACATATTCAATTTGGAACATCATCCTTTCCAACAATATATTGAACTGTTGGTCAGAATCCCACACAGTTTCTCCTTGTTTTTTCTTAATCTCCTTGATTTATGTAATACATTGAGAATCCAACTTAGGTATATGAAATTAATTAAGAAGATCTCGCTTGATATTTTTTAGGGACCTCACTTGTCCCACCGGTGCAATGGCCTAATACTTTATGTACCATGTCAAGGATATGTCCCTGAATTAGGTTTCCATCTTCATGATCTTCATTACTTCATATATGATCCTCTTCACAGACCATATCACTTAACACATGAACCAATGTTGTTATGCATCATCTATACCTGTTCCATGGAACATGGTAAACCTCGGGGTTATATCTTTATTCTCCATCCTCAGGCTCAAACTAAATCCTCCTATCCGAATGTTGGGTGTCGAGATTCTCAACACTAATACTCTCCCTGGTGAAGTTGCATTGACTTCTCCTTCTTCTTCACTCATCTCTTCTATTCTATCTTTGTCTTCTCTTTCTCCTACTCCAATCACCTTGTTATTTGTTGTTCTTTCTTCTTGATTACAAATGCACAAGGGGTTTGGTTCAAAGGGGGGTAATTCCATATTCTTATAACATTTCTTGTGAGGTGACCCAGAGAGTTTCCTACTTCTAGTCGTGTAAGGCCATCTTCTATTGCCAATTATTCTCCCCCACCACTAGGGGAGCCTCCATCCTCCTCTCCTTCTCATGTGCCTCTATTATGCACCTCATATTCCTCCAAGGTTGTGACACTCCACAATATCCAAGGGCTTCAAACGTCATCTCTAGGGCCCCTCTTTATACTACTACTGGTATCCCCACTGGACACCCTACTCTCAATGCCATGCCTCTTCACATTCCTATTTTCACCTATGATCCTCTCTGGAACAACACACTCTTCCACACTTCCTCTGAGTGTGGTCTATTTTCTCTCCATCATGGACCCGACCCTTCATCATGCACCCCTTTCTATCTTCCTTCCACTCTTTTGTTCCTCTTCCCTTCTTAACTCAACTCTTATTTCATATCTCTCATCTCTTTCTCTCCTCTACTTCTTTGTCTCCATCCCATTCCTCACCTCATCTCAACAAATTATGGATCCTCCTCAATGGATCCAACTCCTTCCTCATTTTCCCCTTTATTTTCACCCCCCCACCAGTGCTAGGGGAGTCTAATCGCATAAGCCCCTTCTCCATGAATATAATATTTATCCAGAGGAGGGTTTCTTCCAACAATCTTCTCCTAGGACCTTCCGTGAACTTTCTTTCAACCTTGCTGAAATAATCAGTGTACTCCACAACAAATTCAATTATATATCCCTCCTTTACTCGAGTGAACCAGAATTCTATGGATCGAGCCCACTTTTTTTCCAGTTCCTTCAACCTATAAAACGTGGCTTGATCCCAAACTATCGACTCTAGTGGCCTTAAAGTAGTATTAGTGGTAGTCTTCCTTTTCATCCATTGATACAAAAAACAAGGAAATTCAGCAAAGAAAATCCCATGCATATCAGTGTAGAGATACTTATATTTCCATCACTTCAGATTGATTCTCAGACCTTGAATTTATCACTGGAGAAACTCATGTTCCTTTTCAATTAACCAATATTAAATTTCATCCCGAGATGGATACCACCTCATCTCTTACCTTCATCATTCAATACAAGACTTTCAGTTCCCAGCATCGAAACCATTTGTTGGGTCCTTTCACGCTTTCATCCATCCTTAATGATGGGGGGTTAAGACCCAGGTTTCTTCCATAGTTGACCAACAAAAACCCCAAAGCATAGACATATCAATATTCATCCAAGTCTAAAGAAGGTCTCACCTAAGATGCTATGAGGATCACAAAGACCATTTGGTCTTTTGTTGGGGATTAAGGGATAAATACACAGAGATCCGTTTGGATTGAAATTCATATAATTCATTGCAACATTCTCAACATAAGAAAAAACCAAAGCAACATGACCATCTAGACACATAATTGACACAACATAGGCTCAAAATCAATGCATCTTTATTATCATCCTCATTCCATTGGGCACAAGAATATATTAAGAAAAAGATATATTGACAACAACAGGGTCTCATATTCCCTCAGATAATTCCCATATTTACAATACACTGTGCCATGTGCATTCTTCCAGACCTTTAAAAAATCATAGACTCATACTACAAGTAGAGACATTACAATACTATAGAGGCTTAGAGTGATCTCTTTAACAATGAACAACAACAATGAACTAGTGAATCAACAACCCTTTCTTTGTCATCCTTTCTTCCTTTTATATCATTCTCATCTCTGGAGCATTGTCTCTGTCATTTGTTATCCACTTGCTCTACTGAATAGCAGTCTCACATGCTTCTATCACCTTCCTAAATTACACATATCCTTTATGGATTCAGGGCAACCTTAACTGCCTTTCCAACTCATCTTTTGTTTGATCCATGTTCCCGTGTGTTGCTAGAAATAATTATCCGGAGAGATTTCCCAAAAATTCCTTTCTTGATTTCAGCCTGCGTTTTCTTGATTTTTGATGCGCAACCCAAAACTTGATCCAGTGCACACTTCTTTTCAATATTAGAGCATCATCTTGGGCGTGCGAAAAATTGGAATGAGCACACACAACTTTGTTTGTGCATGTGAACTATATTAACCCAAAACTTTGGGTGCCAGCACTAACTTTAGTGAAATTAGAAAGAATTTCCCACTTAAGGATGGCCTCCATATTCATGGATATATATTGAGTTTTCCTCCACCAATCACATACCCCAAATACACCAATGACCACTAAGAAAATTCATGTTTATTAAGGTTAACTAGAAACTAATTATTTTTCAATGTCTGTAAAACCTGCATCAGATGTGAGATATGCTCTACCCAGATGGATCTATAAACCAATATATCATCGAAGTATACATTATCACAAATGAATCTATAAAGGGATGAAATAATTCATTTATCAAATGCATAAATGTAGCTAGTGAATTACATAAACCAAAAGGCATTACCAATCATTCATATAGACGTTGTCTTGTCTTGAAGGCGGTCTTCTAGGTGTCTTATTCTTTAACTCATACCTGGTGGCATCTTGATTTGAGTCAAACTTGGTGAAGTACCTGGAATGTTGCAACTTATCTAATAAATCATCGATCCTAGGTATAGGGTACCAATTCTTGAGGATGATCTTGTTCAAAACTCTATAGTCGATACACATTCACAAAGTCCCACCCTTCTTGCGAACTAGGATGATAGTTGACCCACAAGGTGAGGTGCTTGGTCAAATTATTCCCTAATTTAGCCATTGTTACAATTGTTTCTTCACTTCATCTACTTTAGTACAAATTGTTTGTACAACCCAATATTTGTCAGTGGGGAGTGAGGAAACAATTGTATCTTATGCTCTACTTCCCTCATAGGTGGTAACCCTTTAGGCTCCTAAAACACTTCTTTGTATGCCTACAAAAACTCTTCCAACTGACATTTCTTATCTTTAGTACATCCCTCTAGAAATACCTTTACTTTTATGGATTCATCACTTGGCTTATTCTCTCTTAAGAAAAATAATACAAACTGCTTGCAAGAACTAATCAATTTCTTGGCTTGGGTATCACTTACTAGAGATATATTGGATTTACCTTTGTGTGCATTATTGATGAAAGGATTTCCATCCATGATCAAGCAGTACTATTTTTCTCTCCTCGTGAAGATTACATCTCTCATATACATGTAGGGGCTTCCAAACACTAAACCACGTAGATCAATTGGTACTACATCTACCTCCACCTCATCAATATAGTTTGTACTTATAGAAAAAATGATCTTACATTATTTAGTGACCTTGAGATATGCATCCTTATTTACCCATTACAATGGATATAGGTTACAATGTAATACCTTTAGGCCGAACCCCAATTGAAAATGTACATAAAGGTTGGTGAGTCGAGATAATTTGGGCTAGAGTGCCTTTGTATATATGTTTTGAGGCCAGAGTTCCTGTGTGATTTATAGGCTAGAGAGCCTAGGTGATAAAAGTATAGATAACTTATCATTGTAATATGTAATCACACTCGGATATTAATAAAAATACATCATTGTTACAGAACAACCAAAAAAAATATTATGGGAGGCTAGAAATCCACTAGAGGGAAAGAGGGATAAGATTTCAGGAAGAGGGGCTAAGCCAAGGGAGCTTAAGTCAATGAAATATTGTAATGATATTTCCTAAAGTATAAATCATGAGATATATTTTCCTAAGTTCGTAAAGTGGCGAACATATCCTTAAATGGGGCCCACATAGTTCCCATCATGAAAAGTGTCAATTTGGGAACATGCAAATATATTGGGGGAACTTAGTGTATTTTGGGATCA
Source organism: Picea engelmannii (assembly GCA_009831015.1). Taxonomy (NCBI): domain Eukaryota; kingdom Viridiplantae; phylum Streptophyta; class Pinopsida; order Pinales; family Pinaceae; genus Picea; species Picea engelmannii. The sequence continues at coordinate 272,725 of ML782862.1, read as the reverse complement.
TTCTAATCATTCTCTCATCATCCTCATTACTCTCACATTCACTCTGCCATCCATCATTTGTACTTGTACTTGGGAGCTATAGAGTTTGTTGTAACTAGTAAACTTGAGTAGTTTGAGTTGAAGAAGCAGGTTGTCAGGCATGTGTGCATACTGAAGAAGTGGGTTGTCAGGCCTGTGAGCATTCTCTTTGGGTGAGATAACTACTAGGAATTGCGTCCATGTGTGATAGGAAATAGATACAAATCTCTAATACTTTATGCTTTGCCTATTGTTAAAGCCCCAAAAGGGAAGTGGGACAGTCGAAGGCTGGGAAGAGAAGGGGTACACTTCCTAGGGTGAGATAGGCTGTGTGAAACGAGAGGTTGTAGGCTAGTTGTTGAAGTTGGAACCTTGACCTAAGATTAATTTGGCTATATGTTAGACCTTAGTCTATCTTAGGAAGCCTGATCTATCCTTATCTTGGGGGTGACTTGATGCTGATATTTCTTGAGAAGCATAGTCTATGGCTAGGAGGAACATCTGAGGTTTGTAGTCAGTCAGTGTTTTAATATAAAATATAAGTGTTTTTCAAGTGTTTTTATTTTCACTATGTGTTTAATTAAGTTAATTTTGTTGTGAATTAATTTTATATAATTATGCATGTATATGTATGTTGTTAGATTTCATAATTATTTTCAATTGTAGATAATTTAATTAATTATATGGTATCAAAGAGGTGAAATTTTGTGTGGCATGGCCTAGCTTGGGGTTGGGGATGCTACAATGTGGTATCAAAGCTCTAGCTTCAACACTGGACCTGCAAGGGCCAAAGATAGAGTACATAATTGAAATTGCAGAGTATGTATGCAAATAGTTAGACAGAATGTCAAAAACGAATGTCTGTAACATGTTTGATGAAATTACTACAGTGAAATTGGGAAGAATTCACGGAAAATTTCACAAGTAATTGAAGGACTCGAGACCAAGGATTTAAAATCCCAAATTTCAATATTGGATTGGGAATTTTTGGCCTGTAATTGGTTGAAATTCAGAATGTATAACACATCCATGGCATCATTGGGAACAATTGGACAAAATTGGTAAAAAGCCCCAATTTATGTAGTACAATCCATGGAGAATTCGATGTGGATGAGTCGGATTTTGGGTGAAGAAGTTAAATTGATGCTTAGAGGACCAAAATATTCCATAGTGAAGATAATTAAAGAGCTTCAATGGTGGCAAGAGGAAATAATTATGAAATTAGGCATAATTGAAAAAATTAGAAATTTTGAAAATTGGAAAATTTTGGGTATTTTCCTATACGATGATGTATTTGTGATGTGGAGGCCATGTGTCGGATGACATGGAAAGGGTGAAATGTAAATCCATAGTGGAAATCCAAGAGGGATATATTGGCAAGTGTCATATGACATGGAATCATGGTGGATGGGGTTCCATCCTGTCCTGCTAAACGGTGACTCGAACGCGCAGAACACTGATTTTGAGGGGGTCCCCTAATGGTTTTGGAAACCACCAAAGAAGGGGTAGAAATGAACCAGAGGTTTCCACCTCATTGATTTGAAACCATGAAGTTTTAATTTTGGACCCCCACCCCCTTTGTTAATGTTTGGCATGTCAAGTGGGGCCAAAATGCGACCCCGACTATTGATCGTCGTTGACCCCTCTTGATCCTCCATCGTCTGATTGGATGGACGTGAAAGTAAGTGAACTCTAGGAAAATAGGTGTGGTATGGGGCCCACCCATACCTGTGACTAGTGGGAAGTTCCTGCATGGATAACCATGAGTTTCGGGGCTCGAAATATTAATAATATTTGTGCGAGGTAGAATGAAGGAAGAATAGAAAGAAGGAGAAAGGAGACATGAGATGACGAGGAAAATCCAGCATGGCCAAAGGCTGACATGGAATCATTTCAAGGGTTCCAATTGGACCTGGGATGCCACATCATCATCCCAGCCAGGAAAGTGTGGAAAAAATTCTCAAAAAATAGTGGAATTTAATAGAAAAATTCAGTATTTTTTAGGTCATATTCTTCCAGGCCAATTTTGAAGGCCTAAATAGCAGTTTTTAAAGATAAAATTTGTATAAATTTGTGTGTCCTTACGAAAAATACATTTTATTTTTCTAAAATTATAGATCTCAGAGATATCTTTCCATCAATATAAATTGTTCGCAAACGAAGCTCGTATGAGGGAGTTATAGGCCAAACAATGTAAGGTAATTTTTGGGTACCAGTTCACTATGGAGGCCATAACTTCTTTCTCAAAGGTCAAAATGGGGCACAAGAGAAACATATGGCAATATATTGAGCCATGGAAGACATACATGGATTTATATTCAAAATTTGGGCACTTAAAAGTGCACAGGAGAAGGTAGAATGAATTTGTAGCATTCAGGGCTAAAAGAGGTAAATTAGCCAAAACTTCAACAAGTTGTAACTAGCATTTTAGAGCTTGGATGAAGGTGAAACTTGGTCATATTGTCCAAAATGTGGTCATGAAAGAAATTAGTTGAGATCATGTCAAACTCCCAAAGTATTTGGTGTAAAGGATGCATCGACATAGCCAAAATTGCACCTAGTTGAAAATTATGAAAAGGGGTGATTAGGTAATGATGAAATGATTTTAACTTTCTGCTCGAGACTCAGAATTGAGATATAAAGAAGTAATTGGAAGTATATTGGATAGATGAATCCATATAATCACCCATTAATGTGAATTGAGCTATATAATTCACAAGAAAACAAAAATAATATTTCTACTGTATTTAAAGGGCAGAATAGTGCATAAATTGATAGATTTGTTAAATTATTATAGTCTAAAAAATAATATTGCCAACACATTTTGCAAAGTTAAAGGAAAATAGAATAGATCAGAAGAATCATAGAGACTAGAGTCATGGAAGATGCATGGAGGAGATACAACCATGAAGATGAAGTCTGGGGGTTATGTGTCAGCAAGGGTAATGCAAGGACAAACTCCAATGGGCATGGAGAAGGCAAGGAGGAGAGCATGAATTTGGTAGAAAAATAAAGAGTATCCAAAGAGATGTGTAGATTTATAAATTTGATAATGAAATTCTTATGAAATCCAAGTAGCAGGAGGATGGGATCAACATCATGTTGTTGCAGAGTTTGGACATAATAGAGAAGAAAGTAGATAAGGGGATAGAATCAAGCAAGCCAAAGAGCCAAAAATCTCATGATAAGATAAGAGAATATATAAGTGTTGATAGACATCATCATCACTAACCAAGGAATTAAGTTAATAGATAACATTGTAGTTCAAGTCCATCTCTTGTTAGAAATCATAGCAGAAGGTCTGGGGTAGATGAACTTCAAGGAGAAATGAATAAGATCAAACCACCTACCTTTGATGGTGAGAAAAAAAAAGATGAGGATGTGGAGACTTGGTTATTGGGGATGCAGAAGTATTTTTATTTACATAATTACTCCTCGTAGGAAGAAGGAAGAATTTTCATTTACTATCTAAAGGGAAAAGAATCAATGTGGTGGGACCAGCTTGTGTAAGTACAATACATTGATGAGAAGAAACTCACTTGGAGACAGTTCAAAAAAAAAATTCAAAAGTAATACTTGTCTAAGCATTACTATGATAAGAAGATGACGGATTTATTTGAAATCAAGATTGGAAGCATGACCATGGACACGTGTGATAGAATATTTTTAGAATTGTTGAAGTATGTTGACTTCATCAAGGATGAACAGGTCAAGATTCAAATATTTTAGAGTGGGATACCATCAATATTCAGTGATAAGATACAATATTATGACCCCGAGACATTGGAGGAAATAACAAGGAGATCTAAGTGCCTCTATGATCAACATAGAGGAATACCAACTTTCCAAAAGGATTGGGAATAAAAGAAGAAAGGTAAGATGGAGTAGTGGAAGAAGGGGAACAAGCCACCATTCTTCAAAAATAATTCTCAGACGCATCCAACTCCAAATGAGCCTAGAATGACAAAAAAATTGGGGAAAAAAACAAGGGAGTAGCCTATTAAATGTTTGGGTTGTGAGGGAGATCATGTGTACATAGATTTCCCTCATAGAGGTGAAAGAGTGAAGACTATTCACAATGTATAGTAGGCTAATACAGTTGAGGACATGGGTAGAATCATGCCAATGATCTATTCATCCTTGGACAACAAGCAAGTTGAATTTCAATCTCACATGATTGAAGTGGAAGGTAATATCAATTACCAACCTATTTCTATTTTGATTGATTCAAGATCTAGTCATAGTTATATAGATCCTAAGTTGGTGGAAAGATTTTATTTTCCAAGAAGAAAACTTAGGAAATATTGGTTGGTTTAGCTAGACACCGGAGCTAAAAGAAGAATTAATGATTTGGTTAAGAAATGTCCAATGGACATGAACAGACTTAGCACAAGGCCATATTTGAATATCATACCTTTGGGTTCATATGATTTCCTCAATGGTATGGACTGGTTGGAAAAGAATCATGGTGTCCTAGATTTGGATGAGAAAGGGAACTTTAGAACGATTCAAGGCATACCAAGGGAAGTATCTATTAGATAAATTTCATCCTTACAACTGAAGAGAAGCTTCAGGAAAGGATGCCAAATATTTGCAGCACATATGGAAGAGACACCTAAATAAAAAGTGTCAAGCATTGAATACTATGTTTTCCTAAAGTAATTTGAGGATGTATTTAGAGAGATATTGGGGCTGCCACCGAAAATAGATGTTGATTTCTCTATTAATTTGATGCCTAGAGAAGCCCCAATACCCAAGACTCCTTATAGGATGAGTACATCGGAGTTGAAGGAATTTCATATGCAACTTGAAGA
>ML782862.1:242512-253319 GCA_009831015.1 Picea engelmannii | reverse complement strand
GGGCATGACCTCTTCTACATGTGGCCATAAGCTTCCCTGAGCTTCTCTTTGGAAAAAACACCTGTAAAAGTCCTCAACAGCCTCTGAAACCTGTCCCAATGTGTTCAAATCATATCAATTAGCCAAAAATGATTATTCAATCATATAAAATAAACATAGACTCACCAAACCATGTCCTCCATCAAAGAGGGCTTCAAGCTCCCTAGAGCTTCTGAAACTTCAATGGTGAAAAACTTGCAGAAGAAGTCTTCAAATGGCCTTGAAAACAGCACCAATGGATCCATCATGTCCAAAAACCCCTGGCTGGGCTTTTACGGCACCTCAATCGGCCAAACAATGAAGAAGTTAGGCCTCCTCCATTTTTCTCCTTCAAGCTTTGTTGGAACTGGCTCTACAAAACGTACCTCTGTGTGCATGAACCCAGAACACACTCCAAAAATGTGTTATAACCTAGCACCGGGCGCAACCGCGCCAATGGTGCAAACTATAGAATGGTTAGGGCACCTCCAGCCCCTAACCGCCAAGCACTTGGGCACATGAAGGCATAAAACCTCGGGCTATGGTAAAAGTTGGTTAATTCGTTCCAACCGTTGGAACTAATCCCGCACTCCTGGTCGTATGCAAATCTGTGGGCATGTGGGTTAAAACCCCGCGCAAATATACAACCGCGCGTGCATTGTGTTATGGTATAACAAATGTAATATATATATGTGGCATATACAATGTAATAACTTTGGTCCCGTGCATATTTAAATCCGCGTGCACATATAGTCACATATAACACGGTTATGTGTATTGTGCAATGGAACCATGGGTCGGGGCTTAAGCCCCGGCCCGCGCCCTTTTCCGTATAACACAATATGCACACATAAATATATGTTCCTTGGCATAGCTAACAAGAAACAATGGTGGGAACGTTTGTTAGCGGAGGCTTTGTAAGATTTGTGCTATGGGAGGTCCAGGGGTCGAACCCCGTGGACTCCCAATACAACTTTTACATATGAAAATAATGACCAACGAATGAGCGACACGTGGCGCCCTTGGGTTGGGCCACATGTCCTCATACTATTCGCCCAAAACGGACACATGTCAACATGCTACTCGCCCACATCAACCAATAAAAATGTGCCACGTCACCTATGCCATGACAGTGCCACACGTACTGATGACGTCATCCGACACACAGGATGCTGACGTCACCCTGTGCCACATGTCACCCTTCCAGTGGTGACACGTGTCACCTTTGGATTGGCCCAACTGTGCGCCAAAAAGTCCAAAACTGCATGCCACGTGTCATCATCTGGAGCCACCACGTGTCCTGTACGGACCTACCACGTATGTTGTACGGTCCTACCATGTGTCCTGTACGGACTGTACGGACTTGACACGTGTCCTATACGAACAGGTACAGTCAGCATCAAATTTTTGCCTGTTTGGCTCGGCGAACAGATCGCGATAACTTCTCCATACGGACTCCATTTGAGAAAGTAAATATACCGCCGGATGCAAGAAGACGAGACGGGCGCAATGGCACCATTTTCATCGCATTTTGAGCACTTTGAAAAATGAGCAAAATTTTGCCCCCTGGTCCAGATTTTGATCAACAACCTTTTGCAGTTTTGAAATCCAACTTATTGCAGTTCCACCTACAGTAAAAACATACCATGTGGTGTTCCTCTTGCTATATTTATCACCTTCCATATCTGAATCAACGTATCTCTATAGAACAATGCTTGAACCTTCAAAACATAATGCATGAGTAGCAATGCCTCTCAAAAACCTGAGAATCCACTTTACTGCCTCCCAATGTTCTTTACCCGGATTCTTCATATACTTGCTCACAATTCCCAGTGCATGTGCAATATCTGGTCTTGTGCAAACCATCACATACATCAAGATTCCAACTGCTGATGAATAAGGGACCCTGGACATGTATTTTATATCCTCCTTTGTCTTGAGACACATTTCCTTAGTTACTTTGAAATGGATGGCCAAAGATGTACTAACTGGTTTTTCATTCTACATTCTAAACCTTGCCAACACCTTATCTATGTACTCACCCTGTTGTGATTTTCCCTGTCTCTTGCTATTCTCATACCAAGGATATTTTTTTCAACACCCAATTCCTTCATCGCAAATTAATTAGCTAATTTCTTATTGAGAAAAATTATATCCTGCATATTAGACCCTGCAACAAGCATGTCATCTACATACAATAACAAGATAATATAGATTCCATTTTCTAGCCTTTTAAAATAAACATAGTGATCAGAATGACATCTACAATAACCTTGTTTTGTCATAAACCTATCAAACTTCAAATACCACTTCCTTGGAGCTTGCTTTGGAACATGCAAGCTCTTCTTCAACCTGCATACCAAATTTCCCTTCCCTTTGACCTCATACCCCTGTGGTTGTTGCATATAAATCTCTTCCTCCAAATCCCCATGGATAAAAGTTGTTTTTACATCTAACTGTTCAAGATGAAAGTCTTCTACTACCACAAGACTTAAAATAGTCATAGTTGAAGTCATCTTAACAACAGGAGAAAATATTTCATCAAAATATATACCTTTCTTTTGTGCAAACCCCTTTACAAAAAGTCTAGCCTTGTACTGATTTTTTCCTCCATCTTCTTCCTTCAACTTGTAAACCCATTTATTCTAGAATGATCTTTTTCCTACAGGAAACTGAACCAAGTCCCAAGTATAGTTATTTACTAAGGACTCAATTTCCTCTTTCATGCCTTGCTCCCACTTCCTTTTAGTGTCTACCTACATTGCCTCTTCATAACATTATGGTTCACCAGAATCAATCAACAATAAATAATACAATGAAGAAGAGTATCATTTAGGGGTCTACTTAACCTGGTAGATCTTCTAACAACACTTGCAGAATTTTGAGGTACCTGTTTCTCTTTGTTATCAGATAAATCGGTATATGCAGATATTAGCATATCTCCCTAGATCCACCTAGATCTAGAACAAAATAGGACAGGACATGACACTTCCCCTAAGTTACATTCATTGAATTTATCATTAAGGGAGGAATAAATGACATACCTTTACGTATCACTTCCTTATGTCTCTGTTGTCCCTGCTTCACTTTGGTAGTCTTGAGATGTCGGATCTACAATGATACAAATCGACCAAGGTGAAAGAAACAATAATATATTCAATGAAGACCTAAACATGTGATCAAGGAGTCATGTAATAAAATAAGAATGATTTTATGGGAAAGGGACATGCCACTATATTTATATTAAATGAAAGTAGAAAATACAACTAGATTCCCTTGACGTCGCAAGCTTCCTTTAGGTGGCCCTTCGTTTCAACACACACACTTGCTCCACACTTGCATGAAGAAGATCTGTTGTGGCTTGATAGGAAAATGGAGGCCTCAAGCATCAATTCAAACAGGATTCCTCACACAATTATGAATCTATTCTTTCATCAATTCTTTATTCAATCTTTCTTAACCTCATCCTTGAGAAACCTTTCATTATATAGGAGAAGGAGATATGGTTAAAGGGATGAGGATGATCCCACTAAACCTGAGAAGTCAGTAGGATGCCAACCATGCGAATGCCAACTCATTTTCTAGAAGATCCTCTTCTAGAACCTTCGTAACTTCCTCTTCCTTTTAATCTTTGAAATGGGTTCACACCCTACCTATAGAGAAGACTGTGAACATCTCTCACTCCAAGTATAGGGTTGCCTACAAGAATCAGGGTTTCTCGCATCCTACAATACATGTAGCTTACGAACTCATCTTAAAAATCTGTTTTGTAGAAGAAGACAACAGTCACTTTTCTCAAGCCAAAGGTCCTTATGAGAGCCTGAACACATAACTATAGAGACATCACCAGAGTGACCAAAATAATGTGTAACAGAATTCCCCCCAAAGTATGAGGTTGGAACTCGTGACAGCCGAAATAATTTGTAAAATGCGTGTGTGTGTGTGTGTTAGAAACAAGGAACACACCTAATCGGAAACCAACAAACAATCAAGCATCTGCAGAATATAATACCATTTCTGAGGTAGGCATTCCCATGCTTAGACCACAAATGAATGAAATCATAAATGTAGGCCATTGCCACCAATCATACACTATGGATCCATGTCATCAAAATGCTACATAACCATCAGGAATACACTGTGGATCTATGTTAGAAGACTCAGATTAGGACATAGCCACACAACATACAAAGTGGATATATGTGTCAATACAAATCATAAATACTCCATCGCATCCTAGACCAAAAATATGAGACCCAGGGTCTTCAATCGCATCATCTGAAAGTATGAATCTAGCCATGTGATTACATGTGTCGAAGTCAAACATGGTAGAAACCACTTGATTACCGGTCATTGATGACAATCATTAACAAGTACGAGGGAAATCACCATTGATGTCAATGACTCCCAAGGTACCTAAGTACAATCCGAACGAATGTGAATAAATGAGCTGAAGTCGAACACTTGGCAAAATCTCTCGATCAGGGACCAATGATGTGAATTCATTGTCGAAAGGAAAGAGACTTGCCATTAAGGCATGCAGGTTCTAAGGTACTAAATGATTTCTAAGTCTTATTTCCGGATAATAATTTGGAGTCGATGGAAAAAGACTCGTCATAGGAGGGCCTTGATGTATCCCCCATCAATGACGAGAAATAAGTAACAGATTTTGAGGTTAATTCAAAGTATGAATATGATTTGAAATAGAAACAGGGAAGGCCGACATGGTAAGAATGGACAACTGCAGATGGTCAACTCAATGGAGGGCTTGTTTGGACTTCTCTTGAACATATGAACGACACGACAATGGTCTTGGCAGCATTGACTCAAAGACGACCCAAGATATGACCTTGTAGTAAGTCAGATGAGAGACAAATGGATTTCCCAACCCAGATTCAAATGACGAACAAGGGTTTTCATGTTCAAGAGTGACGCTTACTGCCATTAATAAAAATACTAAAACACATCCCTTTCCCAAAATTCCCCCTACCATTTTTGGCAAGTACCTCTTTATTTTTACACAAACTTGAGGAGGATAACATATGCTTGTCGATGTAAGCTCATCCTTTGGATGAGTCCCTTGGAGTATTTTTAATGAACCCTAGGAAGGAGTGGTTCGGTCCCATAAAGGGCCTTTCAATGTTTTTTTAACAAGTCCAAAGAGAGAAAACTCAGGGGGGTTTCATGTTTTTAGAGTCTGAAAAACACTTTAAGAGAACTCTCCCAGTTCCTTTTTCAAATATGGTTCGATGAGACCAAAAAAGTGATAAACTATCTCTCATCGAATGTTTTCTTCAAAGACTTTTACGAGCGTGAAAATAACCAGATCGCTCGACAATCTTTTTGTTTTTATGGAGCTTGAAAAGAGATTAAAGGATACTCCCTTATGTTCATTGTTTTCGTGTTACCATGACAAGTACTAAAAGACGAGAAAAGTATACTCGGTTGCGTTCTCAAATATTTTCGAGCACGAGAACAAATGAATACAGAGCTCGAGGTTTTTCCTACAAAACCCTAAAAAGGTATTCGTACCTATGACAAAAAAAGGAAAAAATACTTGTACACCGTCGTTCGAGCTTCTAGGTCACCTACCTGTGAAAAGCCATACTCACAAGGCCATTAGGGTATTAGGTTTTTAAGAAAAATAATAAAATAATATAAAAAATCAATGAGAAATAGTAAAAAAGTGAATAAATATGGGTGAAAAGCCCTTTTTACCATTTCATTGTTACTTTGCCAAAAACTTGTCCAACACACCTCTTTTTTCCCCAAATTTCTTTGCTCGATTGCGGGAGGTACAAGCGATCATTCGGCAAACGGTTTTGGCCAACGAGGTAATATCCTGATTCTTCAACTTTTTCATGGATTAAAATTGATTTTTATTGGAAAATTTAAGTGTTTGAGTCCATTTTAGGGCCGGTGGATGCCCTCTGGAATTCTCTCAGACGGACCATTCGGGACCTGCAAGAACCTCGCAGGTGGGCTTCAGGGCACCTGCGAGAATCTCGCATTGTGTGCAAGCTTCACCTACGAGGGCCGAAAAATTGATTTTCAAGCATGTTTTTACTCAATAAAAATTTATGCAAGAGGTTAAAACAAGTTGCTAACTTCCTTCTCATGGCTCCATTGCAGGTGTTGATCATCATGATGTTGGAATGGAAGGAAAGAGAACACAAGGAGGATGATGCCATTGCTGGAAATGATCAGGGTACAATTGCTTCCCTCCGGGAATGTGGGCTCTTAAAAATTTTCAAGATCCTGGGCATGAGAGCCCAACTCAGGTTGTTAGAGTACCTAGTCCACATGTGGGATGTGGATCAAAAGGTATTTCATGTAGGGGTTCACACGCTCACACTAGATATCAAGGATATCTACTTTCTGATGGGGTTGTCATGACGTGGATACCACGCTACTCTGACTGGAGGTAGAGGTGGCAGACTTCTTATGAGCGAGTATCTTGTGTTCCCAAGGCGAAGAGAAGCAAGGGTAAAGTCTCCATCTGGGGTGTCCAAAATATGACCTTGCGGACAATCTTGTTTACCATTGCACGCATGGTCGGGAGCATTTCTTCGCACATGGCTCTCTAGAGCTATTTCCAATATGCAATAGAATGCATAGAGCCTCGGGTTTTCAACTGGTCGGACGTGGTTCTCCGTAGTATGAAGAAGCAACTGACAAAGTGCAGAAGGGGTAACCTGAAACAGTTTGGGTACGAGTCACTTTTGGTGTCATTATTCCTTGAGAGGGTCCCACTACTGCGTCTATAGGTAGATTGGGGTTTACCATCCCCACAGGATCTGAGGATGTTGAGGTGGTGTAACCTCATGGCTCAGCACATAGCAGGGCCTATAATCAAATATAACTATTCATTTTTTTACTGGTTGAGGCCCCAGATGCTGATGATAGATGACTATGCATATGTCGGCTTGGATTTCCAAGGAGATTCAAATTTGGTTCTACCTAAGGATGCTCAGTGGGGTGACTTAGGTAAGAAGTACACATTTTGTTCTTTTTAATGTTTTTTGCAAATTTCATTATGTAAAATATTTTTATGTCTTTGATCCAAGGACTAATCAAAAATTTATTTTGACGACACAGATGTGGGGCCGTATCAACCTCCGGGAACGTCTCCCATTCAGAGATGAGGAGAAGTGGCTCCAGTGGCAAGATGGGATGCTGAGGACTACGAGGCAGTTGAACAGAACTTAGAGGGATTGATTGTGGATGTCCCAGACATTGCTATTGGGGAGATCCCAAGGCACTATTAGTGCCATACTGTGGACGTGTCTGAGTCTCTTAGTCAATTGATCCATAGGGTAGCCCAAGTAGTTGCATGTTACCGTGAGCATCATCTGTGATGCTAGTTTGTAGATGCCATGGGATTCATATATTTTGATACTTTGGTCCTTGGATAAAAACTTTTTGTAAAACTTTTGATCGTTATATATATGTGTGTGTGTGTGGCTTCTACTGGCTTATTTTGTTTTGTATAATACATGTGATGTGTGATTGGTTTTTATAAAAGTATCAGATATATGTCTAACACATAATTAGCTAAAGCATCAGTCAATGTATTTAGACATCTAGGAATGTGTTGATATTCAATGTAATCAAAATGATGTTCCAAGAGGTGAATTCGTAGATATACCCAAAATAAAGCAGGACTTCAGATGACATAGACATTACTTAACTGTAGCACTACTAGTTATGAATCAAGTCCTATAACCAGATGGCGGATACCAAGCGAAATAGCAGTAGTCAAAAATTCGATGACGGCGCTATATTATGCGATTTTATTGGTCGCACGACTGAGGCAAACACCTCGTAGATGGATAAGTTCGTTTGTAGGTTCATAAATTGCCCATGCAGTAGAAGCAAGGTTCTGAGTACTACGACTAGCGCCATAGGCGAAGCCAATGTGGGGTAGCGAAGACTCTGACATCTGGAAACCAAGCACAACGCAAGGTAAGCGGTCTAGGGAAGAAACCAAATAACGAAAAAGCACACTAAAGTAACACACAAAAAGTATGATACAATAAAATACAAGAACTCATGCACAAATGATCTAAGCATAGTACTTCTTTAAGTAAATTCCATTTCTAGGTTCACTCAAAGGGATACTGTTGTAGTCCACTAACTCGTAAGATCCTTTCTCCAACACTTGTCTGACGATATAAGGACCTCGCCAGATAGTCTCAAATTTTCCGGCTCCTAGCAAATCTCGATCTTGTTCATAAAGGATAACTAGATCACCTTCAGATAAGACATGTGGCTTGACATGTTTGTCATATTGGGCTTTGACGTGTTTCTTCTGGGTTTCGATAATTAGGGTGGCATCATGACGGGTTTCGTCTAGTTGCATAAGATATAACAGGCGCTCTTTTTCAACAGAAGTTTTTGGGAGAAGTTCAATGACTAGATTTAGAGATGGTATCTCACATTCAATCGACAAGATGGCTTCTAGACCATAAACTAACTGGAAAGGTGTAAACCTGGTAGCAGACTTAACGGATGTTTGGTAAGCCCACAATGCTAAAAACAACATCGTGTGCCAACTCGTTTTGTGAATCCCTATCATTCGTCGAAGCATGGTAATGAGGAATTTGTTTATTGCTTCAACCTGACCATTGGCCTGTGGGTAATAGGGTGTTGAGTTTTCATGGTGAAGACCCAACTTTTCGGTGAGTTCTGACATCACGAAGTTTCTAAAGTGGCTACCGTGATCAATGAAGATAGCTTGAGGAACACCAAACCGAGTAATGATGTGATTGAATATGAATAGTGTTGCAGTCTTTCTGGTATTATCGAATGTAGGAATCACCTCAGCCCATTTTGTAAAATAATCTACAGCTACAATAATGTATCCATGCCCCCCGACTGAGTGAGGATGACATGTCATGAAATCAATACCCTGTTTCGCAAAAGGTCAAACAGAGAATATAGGGTAGAGAGGATCAGGGTGTGATCGTATTTTGTTGTTGTAGGTTTGGCAAGCATGGCATTTTTGGACAACGATTATACAATCGTTGAATAAAGAAGGCCAAAAGTACCCAGCTCATAATATCTTCTGGGCAGTAGCATACCCAAACATGTGACCACCACATGCTCCAGAATGGCAGTCATTCAAGGCTTTCTTGGCTTCGTCAAAGGTGAGGCATCGTCGAAAAATGGAGTCAATCCCACGACGATAAAGATTATTACCGAGGATAATATACTGACGGGCTTGGTAACGAATTCGAAAACAGTCAGTGCTAGACAAATCGGGATGGAAAGTCTGAGTCTGGAGATATATAATGATATCCCCATACCAAGGTCATTGGAACTGATCAGAAAAAGGGATTCATCAGGTAATGAATTCTCTGCTACATTTTCCATCTCAGAATAGGGAAGGTCGCATATCAATTTGGCAAACACCAAGGATTTTTTGGACCTAGCACGTTTGAATTCTAAGTCAAACTCCTGGAGTATTACGATCCATTTGGAGTATTTCCCCCCTAGAAACTGATGTGTAAGAATGTGTTGCATAGGGTTGCAGTTGGAAATCACAGTAGTCTTGCATAAAAAGATATAGTGGTGGAAACGTTGAACAACTTGGACGGTGGCCAAGGTCAGTTTTTCAACATGTAAATATTTAGTTTCAGTACTCATGAGACTCTGACTCAAATTGTTGGAAATATGGCTATAGCAGAGATGACGTAGATGGTCAAGGTTGTCATTGATGGCAATCGGTTGGTTATAGAGCACGCACAAGAGATGCTGGAACACAGAAGCTGAAACACAAATGCTGAAACACAAATGCTGGAACACAGAAGCTGAAACACAAATGTTGAAACACAAATGCTGGAACACAGAAGCTGAAACACAAATGGAAATCGGTTGGTTATAGAGCACACACAAGAGATGCTAGAACACAGAAGCTGAAACACAGTGCTGAAACAAAGCTGGAACACAGAAGCTGAATCACAGATGCTGGAACACAGAAGCTGAAACACAAATGCTGAAACACAAATGTTGGAACACAGATGTCGAAACACAGATGCAGAAACACAATGCTGAAACAGAGCTGGAACTTATGCTGAAACACAGTGTTGTAACAGCTGAAACACAGTAATGTTACATATGTTGAAACACAACGCTGGGCTGAAACACAGTGCTGGAAACTATGCTGAAACAACACTGGATCTTTGTTGATCAAAACGCATGCCTTAGCCACGGCCATGACTAGCAGCAGCAGTTACCAACCGTTCTCTTTAAGAAACACATGAATAAAGCCATTCACAACGCGATTGGTGTGGCCAGCATCAAATGACTATAATGCACAATCAAGGGAGCTTAACATTGCTAAATCCAGAGTTTGGTGGGGGTCCTTCATCTGCTTTGACAAGTCTGGAAGATTTTGCCAGTTGGGTGTCTCTAATCACTCTGGACGGTGGAAGGACTTTCAGTCTAAATTTAGACTGGCAGTTAAGACAGGAAGAACACAGTGTTGCATGGTGTGGCATGCGTAGAGGAGGCATGCAAAGAGCCAGTTCATAAAATCAGGGAGAATGCTGGCATGCGAAAAGCAGAAGAAAGAATGAAAGAAAGGGAAATTGCAGTTGCATGATGTGGCATGCGTAGAGGAGGCATGCAAAGAGCCAGTTCATAAAATCAGGGAGAATGTTGGCATGCGAAAAGCAGAAGAAAGAATGAAAGAAAGGGAAACTGCAGTTGAAGTTGAGAAAAGCAAGGAAAACCTCTGCATGTGGAATAACAATATAATGCGCTGGAACCAAGATGGAAGGGTTGC
>ML782862.1:197884-224220 GCA_009831015.1 Picea engelmannii | reverse complement strand
AAAAGTAATCTTTTCTCTATTTGAAAAGTTATGGACAGAAAAATACCCTTATAGTAGATTCAACCACTTGTCTACAACATTTGTGTCTATATGACCTTCAAATATAGGAATATCAAAGTTTATTTGTACCTTGAAGGGGGCGATGCCTCTGCTCGAGGAAGATGTGTTGCCTGTTGGTAGTCGTTGAAGAATTTGCATGAAACTATCCATAGTCTCATAGTCTCCTTTTTCTCACTGAAAGTTTCCCACCAATATTTGACATGGGGAATGGCTTTGAGGAGTGCAAAAGTAATCTTTTCTCTATTTGAAAAGTTATGGACAGAAAAATACCCTTATAGTAGATTCAACCACTTGTCTACAACATTTGTGTCTATATGACCTTCAAATATAGGAATATCAAAGTTTATTTGTACCTTGAAGGGGGCGACACCTCTGCTCGAGGAAGATGTGTTGCCTGTTGGTAGTCGTTGAAGGATTTGCATGAAACTATCCATAGTCTCATTCCTTTATTGCATGAGGGCTTCCTCAAGCAACATTTTGAAAGGATATCCTGTCCCGTCATCTTTCTTTTCTCCTACCATGAAAGATCGCTTGGGCGTGCGAGATATTTTGTCCTCAAGAGAAACAAGCTCGAGACCCAATTCTTTGTACCATGACCTCATTGGGGACATGCATTAAGACGACAAGGAGAAGACCGCTCTAATACCATTGATCCAGATTTTATAGGCAGAACGAAATGAATACAAATTATTAAATATGCTTAACACAAAATAACAAAGATACAGTAAAACTGGTTTTCCATTCAATAAGGAAATAAGATGAAAATGTAAAATGCAGCGGAAAACAAGCTTGCTAGAATGGTGGCGGCTTATCTCTGAGGAGAGATGTGATGACTGCGCTTATTCATAAGAAGATGATTACAATGAAGCTCTGAAGGCCTTTTTACAATAAAAATGAATATCAAAAACCCTATACATCCAAAAAACTAACCCTAGGAGATGAAGCGCCAAAATTCATGTGGGCCCCATTTGGGTAAGTTAATACATCAACTTCCTGGGGTCGTAACTTTTTCATACAATCTTCATTTTTAGGGATGATTTTAAGGATGGAAATTTATTTTAAAATGTAGAAACCATGGCAAATCTTACTAATCCTTCATATGCCAACTATAAATGTTTGGCGATATTTTTGTAAAAATATTCAAATTTCTAAGGATTTTATATAGTTTTTCTAAAATTTTGCCGATTTTTAAGGTAAAATAATTTTATCCTATATAATTTGGGCGAATAATTTTTAAAATAGCGAATCTCATTTTTGGAAAAACCATGGAAAATTAGCCCATGAGCGAAATTTAGCCCCTAAATCATCCATGCCCGTTTTAGGCACACAATAGTCCAGTGGAAAGGAATCGTTGAGGAGATTCATTTTAGGCCATCAGAGCCTTTGGCCATCATTGAGAAGCTCAATCCTAAAAACCTTCATTTAGGCCCTCAAAATGGCCCCGGAAGTTAAAAACTGCTAAAAATAGTAAATTGCCAAAATTACCAGAAAATTGTTTTGAGCGAGTTGGAAAAGGTGGGTGGCCACCAATATCCACCTGGATCATTAAAGCATCAAAAACATCATATTTTTTTCGAAATCAATAAACCCAAGTTTTTCTAGTTGCATCATCAATAAAAGTAACATAATAACGAGAGCCACCAAGAGATGATACATGAGTTGGTCCCCATACATATGTATGCACAAGCTCTAACCTTTCACTCTTGTTTTATTTTCCGAGTCTGATAAATCCGACTCTCTCTTTTTTTCCATAAACACAATTCTCACAAAAATCCAAATCAATTTGTTTAAGAACTGGCAACAAATTTATTTTGTGAAGTATTTTCATCCCCTTCTCACTCATGTGTCCAAGCCTATGATGCCACAATGATGTATCCACTCCTGTAGAATCTAAAGAGATAGAATATTCAGTATTACCAGTACATAAATACTATTTACCTACCTTCTTTCCTTTTTCTATCACCAACGATCCTTTGGTGACCTTTCACACCTTATCTATAAATATAGATAGACAACCTTCACTTGCCAACTGCCCTGTTGAAATTAGATTTTTTATTAGATCTAGTATATGTATTACCTCTTTCAATAACTGTTGGTTTCCATTATTTTTCTTTATTTGTACTTTACCCATTCCAACAATTTTTCATGGTGCATCATCACCCAAATGAACATGTCCAAAATCACCTTGAACATAATCTAGAAAATGTTTCCTATGGGGTGTGGCATGAAATGAAGCCCCTAAATCTACTACGAAGACTTAGAAATATTATCTACAAAAAGAATCAAAGCATCTTATAACACATCACCTGTTACATTTGCTTCCTGATTTTTCTCATGTTGTCCATCTCTTTGTTTCTTTGGAGCTCTGCAGTCTTTCTTCAGATGTCCTTTCTTCCCACAATTCCAGCACTCTATCTTTCCCAATCTGGATTTGGATATGCCCTTCCTATAATTCACACAGTTCCCTGAGCCCCTTCCTCTATCCTTTTGCCTTCCCATGTTCTCCATGTTTAACGCACTACCTAATTTCTCATCTATTCTTTTCCACCCCATTTCCTCTCTAAGGATAGCACCAACAACATCATCAAATTTTAGAGTGTTTCAACCAGAGAAAAAGTTACTTATAGCCATGATCAATCCATTCCATATTTATGGAAATGAGCACAGGATTAGAAGAGCCCTGAGCTCATCATCAAAGTCCACTTTTACAGAACTTAGCTTATTAGTAACCGTATTAAATTCATTTAAATGATCTGCAATAGACCCACCTTCTGACATCTTCATATTAAGTAATCGCTTCATTAGAAATACCTTATTGGACACCGAGGGTTTTTCATACAGTTTAGCTAATGTGTCCACCATCTCCTTCATTATCTTTTCTTTTGAAATATTGAAAGGCCATAGACATTGTCGAGCTCAGCCGTATCATTCTTAGTGACTTTCTGTCAAGAACCTCCCATTCTTCATCCTTCATGGCCATCGACTTCTTTTCTATTCCTCCCAACGGTAGGAATAGATCCTATTGATATAATATTCTTCCATCTGCATCTTCCATAATTGGTATTTTTGGTCGTTAAATTTCTCGACCCTAATCTTTCCATCTTCCACCATTGCTCCCACTTGAACCAGGAACCCTCTTTTCTTGTGAGTTAACTTTCGCTTTGATAACAGTTGTTAGAAAAATAGGATCGCGTAGCAATAAAATAAAACAAATGTGGAAATAAAACATAGAAGATACACAATACAATAGATACACATATATACGTGGTTCACCCAATGTGGGCTACGCCCACCAAAGAAATTTCCAAGACCTTCCTTATTATTATCCAGCAAAATGAATGGATACAACCTACAACACACCCGTTGTAACTTCCTCTTCTTTCTCTCACGGTCTCCTTTCTCAGAAACACAACCGCAATACAATTCCCTCATAAAAGAGGGTTTCCTTATAGGGAAAAAAACCCTAACATAACTTCTATCATTAGATCTGCGACCTTATAATGAACGATCCAGATTGACTGCAAAATTACAATATTTTACAAGGGAAATTTTCCTAATATTTCACTTTGGGGGCACTGCCCTCGAATATCCCACCAGAGGGGGGGTACAAAAATTTTCATCTCCCCCCCCCTCCCCCCACACACCCCTGTTAGGGAATGGGGTCCAAGTACAGTTGAAACAAACCTATGAATCAAGAAGATAATCAAGCTCCACGACCAACAATGTTTAGAATGTTAGAAGTTCAAAGTTGAGCATAGACGTCCATGTGGTTTGCTACAACCATTTCCCATTCGGGAATAAAAATGGGAAGTGGTAAAAATTGACTTCATCACCAATCTCACTAAATTTCTCATTTAATTCCAATGAATCCAACTCATAAGGAAGCTAACATTGCAGATATTTATATGAAGGAAATTTCCAAGATTCATGGTGTGCCTAAGGCAATTGTTTCTAACAAAGATCCTAAGTTCTAATCAAAATTTTGGAAGGGATTATTTAAAATATTTGGAAAAATATTGAAATTTAGCACAACATATCATCTAGAATCATATGGACAAGAAGAGAGGGTCAATCAGGTGATCAAGGATATGTTGAGGATGTATGTGATGGATAAACCATCAAAATGGGAGGATTATCTACACTTAGTTGATTTTGATTATAATAATGGGTATCCATAATCTTTAAATATGAGCCCATTTGAGGCACTATATGGTAGGAAATGCAACACACTAGTGAATTGGGACAACCCAATAGACAGATCAGTGGTTG
Source organism: Picea engelmannii (assembly GCA_009831015.1). Lineage (NCBI taxonomy): Eukaryota > Viridiplantae > Streptophyta > Pinopsida > Pinales > Pinaceae > Picea > Picea engelmannii. The sequence goes on along the minus strand of ML782862.1, from coordinate 219,891 downwards.
GGCCAAAAATACTCAGGGAAATGGAAGAACAGATGGTGAAAATAAAGCAGAATTTAAAGGTTGTCCAAGACATGTAGAAAATTTATACAGATAAGGGTGGAAATCATAGAGAATTTAATGTGGGGGACCATGTGTTCTTAAAAGTGAAGGCCAAGAGAAGTTCCTTGAAGTTGGGGAATTTTTCAAAACTAGCAGCAAGATATCGTGGACCCTTTGAAATCCTAGAAATGATTGGTCTTATTGCATACATGCTTGCACTACCTGCATCCATGTCCATTCATAATGTATTATATGTGTCTTTTCTTAAAAAGTATGTACCTAATGATAAGCATGTAATTGATTGGAATGTGATTCAGGTGAAGCAAAAGGAGACTTATGAGTTCAACGGGTGTGTATATTACATCGAAAAGTCAAGCTACTCTGGAATTGAGCACTATGGTCGGTAAAGGTCCAGTGGACCTATTACAGTCCTAAATATGCAACATGGGAGCATGAATGTGCCATACAGGAAGAGTGCCCACATATTTTTGAAGTTTTTTTAAGATTTTGGATTGTACATGTGTATATAATGCATTGAGGACAATGCATAAATAACGGGTCGGTGGATGTAATACCCCTACGTCAAACCGCAAGTGTAAATGTACATATAGGCTGGTGAGATAGGATATTTTGGGCTAGAGTGCCTTTGTATATATGTTTTGAGGCCATATTTTCTATGTGATTAATAGGCTGGAGAGCTTGGATGCTAAAAGGCTAGAGAGCCTATCATTGTAATATGTATTCACACTCAGATAATAATAAAATTACATCATTGTTGCAGAAAAACAAAAAAAAAGAGTATGGGGTGATAGAACTTCACTATAGGGAAAGGGGGCTAAGATTCTAGGAAGAGGGGCTAAGCCAAGGGGGCTTAAATCAAGGAAATATTATATTAATATTTCCTAAAGTTTGAATCATGAGATATCTTATCCTAATTTCCTAAAGTGAGGAATGTATCCCCAAGTGGGGCCCAAGTAGTTCCCATCATGACAAGTGTCAAGTTAGGAACATGCAAATATATTAAGGGAACTTAGTGTATTTTGGTATCATTCTAACCATTCACTCATCATTCTCATTGCTCTCACATTAACTTTTCCATCTGTCATTTGTACTTGTACTTGGGAGCTATAGAGTTGATTGTAACCAATAAACCTAAGTATTTTGAACTGAAGAAGCAGGCTATCAGGCCTGTGTGCATATTGAATAAGTAGGTTGTTATGCCCATGAGCATTCTCTCTAGGTGAGAGAAATATTGGGAATTTCTTCCATGTGTGTTAGGAATTAGATACAGAGCACTGATACTTTATGTCATACCTAATGTTGAAGCCCCGAAAGGGAAGTGGGATAGTCGAAGGACTATTGATTAGAGAATAGGTACACTTTCTGGGGTGGGATAGGATGTGGAAAATGAGAGGTTGTAGTCTAGTTGTTGAAGTTGGCACTTTGACCTGAGCTTAATTTGGTTATATGTTAGACCTTAGTTTGGCTTAGGAATATTGTACCCTAGTGGAGTTTCTAGCCTCATCTCGGGGGTGACCTACTACTGAGAATTCATGAGCAACAAAGTCTATGGCTGGGAGGAATTCTAAGGTCTGCAGCCAATTGGTGTTTTGATATAAAATATAAGTGCCTTAATTCATGTGTTTTTGTTTTCACAATGTGTTTAATTAAGTTAATTATGTTGTGAATTAATTGTATATAATTATGCATGTATATGTATGTTGTTAGATTGCATAAATCTATTCATTTGTAGAGAATTTTATTAATTATATGGTATCAAAGAGGTGGAATTTTGTGCGGCATGGCCCAGCTTAGGGTTGGGTATGCAACATACAATGAGAATGAACTTCCAATCCAATCTTGTTGACTAGATGTTTTTCTATGAGGTTGGCCTATGAACTAGAATCGAATAGATAATCCACCTTTATATTCTTGACCTAGATCTTAATATGGAATTTTTTAATCGTCTTCTTCTCTTCCTTCTGATGAAGGACACTCAAGTTCACCTCCTTCTGCACTGTAGTGCAGAAAATATTTTCATCGACATTCAAGTTTCTCTCTACCTAGTTTCCTGAGTCCATGGATGGCATGTTCTTCTTCTTAATATATTTCTTATGGATATTTAGATTCATCTCTAGATGTAGCTTCTATTACCACACAAAATATCACCCCAGTGCAAAGCCTTCACAAGGTACCCAAACTAGTGGAACATCATAAGATGCCACATAGGAAACAACTTCCCTCTTTTTAGTGAAGGAATAGATCCAACACAAGGACATCTTCCCTAGTAGCATGAGGGAATCCCTAGGCAAGAAAAAATCAAGTATAATGCCTCCTATGTAGCTACTCAATATACCACCAATGGAATAAGATAATCAAGGTAAGGACAAGGTGGTAAGTTTGTGCAATTTCCAGATTTTAATGGATGAGGATATAGGACAATCTAGAAGGGTTATTAAGTCAATTTCTAGCACAAGAGGATCCCCAAACACTAAAAAAGAAGAAAAAGATATTGGTTTTTGTAAAACTTGAAGAAAATATGGTGAGTTATAACGGTAATACAAGTTATAACAACAACAATAAATTTATCCCTTGAAACAAGTAACAAGCCTATAAAAAATGGGGCTAAAGCAATGGATAAAATTAGGGTTTTATCAACCAACAAAATCTGAAATTACAAGTGCATATAGCAGCCCTAAAACCATAGACATCAATCCCTAATTAATCTGAAATAATAAATCAGTGAGACAATTTAGGGTTTAAATACGATTTCTAAGTGAAATATATGCATGAATACCAAAACGTCCAAGTCTTTTATGGATGAAAATTAATATAGTGTTGTTATAAAACCCTAATATAACCCAAAAACATAAAGTAAAGATTGAACTTTGAGTTTTGTGATTGATTATTGGGAAAATACTAGTGCCTACTATTTTTGGGGGGCATATGGGGTCAATTCAGGACTCCTTTGAAGAGATGTAAGTGGATATAGGGTGATATCTAGGGTTGCTCGCTAATAACCCTAGAGGATCCTCCTAGTATCTTACTAGGCCTTCAAAAATAATCCAAGGGAAGGTTATTCACTAGTAACTTTCCAAAAAAATTGACAAGAAGGATTTTTTCAAAAAAGAACCAATATAATGCACAACCATCACTAAAGGAACATCATTACACTTACATTCATTCATAAACAAAACCACAAGATAAATTGAGACCACTTACTCGAGAAATCTTTCATCTGTCAAAATCCTAGCAATTAACATCCATGAAGAAGTAAAATCATCAACAAGACATCCTCTCCAAAAACTCGCTCTAACTAGTCATCCACAACGATTTGCATAAGAGAGAAAGAAGTAGTAGACAAGTAGTGATAATTCTCCACAAGTAGCAATGATTTACAGGTGAGAAGTGCTTCTCTTATTTATATGAGAGATCAAGCACCCTTATCATCCATTGAAATCCCTAGAAACATAAAATATTTCCTTTATCTCTCACTAACCTTGGAGATAAGGAAAAAAGACATAAAATCCATGATATAAGAGTGTATAGGTCACTAACACCCCCAATGATGCCTCCAATATGAAGTAGATATGCTATGATTCCAAATTGTCCATCATAAATGCATGCTAGAGGCCACATGTGTAGCATGGATGACCTCATAAAGTGTACGGATAATTCCAAAGTGATGTGTAGGGGGCTCAAAAAATGAAAAGTTCCCTCCAAGAGGTGAAACATTTCATCTCCAAGTGGAATTTCATCTCCAAGAGGTGTGAAGTCACATCAAAAGGTGCCATATCACCATCAAAATGTGTAACATCCCATCAAAAGTGCAGCATAACATCAATATGTGATAAGGCATCATCAAAAGGTGTAATGCCCCATCATTAAAGGGTCAAAACACACCCCCTGGGTACTTGGGTGTCTCAACAAAGGAGACATGTTATCAAAAGGTTCAACATCCTCCCTGTTAGAACAAAATAAAAAAATTCAAATCAAAATCAAAATCAAAATTTCCTTTTTGATTTTTGTTTTTTACAAATAAGGTTTTAACTTTAGAAGTACCAATTCATAAACTAATAAAAATTTTGTTACATTTTGATAGGGCAGATCAAGTATCGATCATTAAACTTGACACTTATCAAAATCAACGGCTCTCATGACTTCATAGATTCAAAATTGTGAGATGTTTAATCAATGGTATAACTCTTATTAAGAGATTCACTTCGTGCTTCGACGCTCCAAGGTCAAATGTCTAAAGGTCCTAAAATCGTCGAAGTCACGAAGCTCCAAACTCCTAGAGCTCTGAATTTCTAGAATTAAGTACTCAACTGACGTGACCTATGCCACCTAGCACTCTTTACACTTGGAGACACGTGGCACTCATTTTGAGCACTCTTGGACATGTAATTCACACAATTCAAGGTGACACATGTCACTCATGTTCTCATGACACATCATCAGACGTGACATCATCCTGCCACATCACTCCAGGAGATCATCCTCCAGAAGATTAAATTGACAACAAATCTAAAAAGCATCGGAGTTCCAAAGCATAGGAGTACTAAAGCATCGGGGATTAAAGGGTAAAATATGATTTATTTGGCGTGATTAACTGTAAGTAATCACTTCGCAACTCTGGCCTTCAAGATAAATTTAAACATTGTTAATTAAAACTCCCGAAGTCACGAATATCTGAAGCCCCGAAGTTCTGAAGCATTTTAAATATTAAAAAGATAAAAAGTAGTGGTTAATTAAAGCAAGTATTAATTAAAGGATGATCAATTACTCTGTGAATTTGTCCTTTGAGAGATATTAAGTGTCCCTCATTCAAATCCCCCAAGTGTCGAAGCATCGAAATACTTATCCTCACTAATCACGATCATTAAAGGTATATTAAACTTGGTTAAGATAAAATATTTCAAAATTTTCATTGCCGTCAAGTAATAAATTTGACAGATTTGACATGATTACCCCGTCATTCGAAATAATTCTAAAATTGATTAGTTTTTTTGTTTTTAATTTAATAAAAGATTTTGAACTTCATATAGTTTCTTGATTTTCATTTGAAACTTTCAACTCAGTATTTGTATTCATAGATTTTAATTTTTACAGGGGGGTAATATTGGAAAACAAAAAACTATGTCACCATGTAAAACAACAAAAAGAAAGATCCGTCTGCGGAAGAGCCAAACTCAAATTCATATATTTTTTCAAACACTACCACTTGCCTGACAGACATCATTAAATCATGGAAGTAGGTTTATAAAATATTGGAACATGAAAACTCCCTCGCTTCTAATGAATCAAGTGAAGGAGAAGATGAGTCGACGACAAACAAGCTTAAAGAGGTGGCTAAGTCAAAACTTCACAAAGTTGAAGCATGACCAAAACTGTTGTTGTATATAGATATGATACATTGGGCCCTAGATCATGTAGTTATTCCAACTAGAACCATTTACAGTCATCAGAAGACCATTGTCGGCTCAGTTCGACCCAAGGACATTCAAGTAATGTATAAATTAACTTGCAATCCCAAATATATTTATAATGCACCATTTATAATGAAATTTGAGAATGACGAATGTGCAAGTTACGACAGAACTATCCATGATATAGTAAAAACATGGTGGGGAAATGAAAATAAATTTAAAGCTGATAGCCATGGCATATACTCTACAACCTCTTATGATGCCCACAGTATGTATGCAGCCATGATGCTTTGTAGAATGTTCGGAAAGAAAATCCTTACACATTTTACTGTAGATTGGGTTCCTATAATTCATGAAATAGCAGAGGGTTATACTTTTTATTGGGGAAAAATGTTGTCAAACAATGTAGCCAAACAAATAGAAGACTTCATAGCCCAGAAATCTAAAGGAGAGAATGCTCCCTTCTATATGTTTGCATATATTATGGATGCAATATGTTTCAGAACCCCATTTCCTCTTATGAATTGGTGCTAGACTCTGACTCTCACCGAGCCTATACATTTTTATCATTCCAAATTATGGGAGGAAAATGCAAAGGATTGATTTTATGATATTTGTCACAATGTTGTTATTCCAATCCATGAAGCCATTTATGGTCATCCACCTCCCAGAATTTATGAACAAATTATGGGGAATCTGGGTGTTATTGCAGACTGGTAAATTGAAGAAAAATTTTCTTATATCAGAGTTTTTGGTTGTTTTTCATCTCCACGTGCTCTACCCAAATTTCTACTAGACAATTTTTTTTGCAAAGAAGTATCCTATCAGACAGTTTCAGCAAGCATCACCAAAGAACTGAAGGATGCACAAAAAATAGTTTTTCCAATCTATCCTATACAAGTTGGTATATTTTCATTATCATATTTTGGACATGCTAAGATTGAAGCTTTAGCCTTGGATGATATTACATTAGCTGACATTGAATTCAAGAAGCATGATCCACATAGGGTGGTAGAAAATCATTTGGCTTAATTTAACATGAAGAAATACTTCCATGAAGATTCACCTTATGACTAAGTTTTCAGAGGAGAAAAAACATATGATGAAGTTATATCTAGGTTTCAAAGTCTTCCTGAAGAGGAATAATCAGGTTTTCTCAGCTTCCAAAAGAACAGAAGGAGAAGTTTACCCAATATCTTGTAAGTAGATCAAAGTCTTAATCCAACTTCATAGGTGACACCATCATCAAACCCCAAGCAACATTCCTTATCTTAGGTCAAAACCAAAGAAGTTGAAAAGACACTAGAGATATCGTCCAAAGACACAACAATTACAGGGATAGCCATATGAGGTAAAACTGATCAAGAATCATTAGCATTGTTTGAATCTTTCATGAAACATGGTCATGTTTTTCCTCAGTTTTTTTCAAACACTGAAACTCATGTGACAGATGTCACGATTCAAGGGGAATCTACTATACTTTCAATTCCTATACCATCTTTTAACTCCCCTAGTAACAAGTTCTAAGTTACCTAGTTCAGATGTTATAAATATAGAGGACCTGCCACCTATTGAACCAGAAGAGATGCCTTCATCTGATTTATTCTTCAGCGAGAAAAGGAAATTTATCATACGAAGATAAATTCAGCAAAAAGGAGGAACAGTTAATAAAAGGAAAAGAATGGTATATGATGGACAAGGACAAAATGACCCTAAATTCGCAAAGCAGGTAGAAAATTCATTTGGGGAATGTGCTACAACCAACTTATGGTTAGTAGATAAATTTAGAGAGAAACTTGACCAGAATAATTGTTTGATTGAGCAATTGCAAAATGACTTGAGACAAACAGAAGTCATTTTCAGGGAGAAAATTTATTCTTACTAAGTCAGGTCAAACAGGGTTTTGAGCAGCGGATCAAATAGTTAGAAGAGAAAATGAAGGTAAGTTTGCATTATCAACAGTTGAATAAGAACTTGATTTCCCAGATAGATACATTCATAAATCAATTGCAAGCTCGAATATCTACAATTGAAAGCACAATAATTGACATTCCTACCTTCAAGAAACAAGCATGAGAAATCAATGAGGGATTGCAGATTGTTCAATAGAATATCCATGAAAGTTTGGATACTATCCAAAACAATTATCATGTAATCAATAATTCATTGCATATTATTGATGAAAAAGAGAAAGAATCTATCATTGCTAGATCCAAATTTTAGGAACTTATAGTGTGGAGGAAAAATCTCAGTATACCAGGACTTGTTCGTTTTTCATAAATTGAGCAGCTAAAAGGAGAAATGGCCTTAAAATCCTAGGAAAACAATCTTGAAGAAAGTAAAAGATTAGCTAAAGAGGAAAAGGATGCTTGTCTTAATGATATTTTAGTTGTAGATGTAGAGATCGAAGAAATTGATATCAGTAATATTCATGCATATATTGGACAAGTCGAAATTGAAAAGAGAAAATAAAATCTGAAGAAAAATAGGGAAATAATGCAAAATTTTATATCACAAATAAAGCATTTTGATTTGCAAATATTAAATGATCTTTTGGTAAAACATTTTTTGCAATATCAAATCACCCAGCAGGTTGTAGTAACAATTCAAAGAAAATTACCATTAGTGCATAAAAGGGGTTTTACCTTTGAATTAAATGCTAATATGGAACCCCCAAGGTTCTTTATTGCACTATTGAATTTGCATGCGCAATACAAGGATCAACAAAAGGTAGTTGTATCTACAAGCAAATAAAGGAATAATTAATCACCAGCAAACGAAAAAGTTCTCAGAAGGTGGACAAATGTTCAAAATCCTTGTAATATTTAGTTAGTTTGGATTTTATTCTATTTTGAGAGCTAAGAATGTGGAAATTCCAACCACTTTTGGTTAAGACGATTTTGGATAAATAAGTATATTAGAGATGTAATCATGGTTTCTTTTGGCTGAATGTAAAAGAGAGACCTCTTAATACAAATTATAAAGAAAAGATAGAGATTCTACATTTCATTTCTTTGAGTTATGTGCTTTATGTGTGTTTCTATTTCATCATAATCCATTTTCTTCACTCTATGGTGCTTAAGGATTGAAAGACTACAATTTAGTAATACATCTATTGTGGTCCATATAATTGGAAGTTTGTTTAGCTACAACTTTTCCTATGTTATTATTGTGAGTAAAACAATACATGTATCTGTGTGGATCTCCTCATCTCAATTCATCTTTAAGACATACTCTTCATGTTTCTTCTATTGGGAATAAGATAAGATTTATCAGCATTGGATACCTTACTTTGTTTGTCAATTTTGTTTACTACAATTCTACTTTCATCTCTTTAATATTGATAAAACTCAAAGGAAGAGATATTGCCTCTGTGTTTTCTAATTCATTAAGTTATTTGAACTTGTGTCTCAAACTGAAGGTAGAAAATCATTATAAAAATAAATCTTTTTAATTTTGGATGCCTGACATTATTCTACGAGCCTAGAATAAATCTCAGGAACAACATATTTTTGGCGTCGTTGTTGAGGAATGAAGAAACGAAATTATTTTTTACTGTGAATACGAAAAAGATTAGCTTTGATTCTTGAGGGTGAATAGGAATCAAACACAAGGTTAAGGCTCATTTTGATTTTTCACTTGGCAACTCCATTTTGGCAAAGATGGAATTTAGACGAAAAAAAAATACCAGAAAAACGCCAGACGATAAGCAAACTAAGCCAATTTCAGATCATGAGAAATTGCTTAAAACCAAAGGATATCTAAGGCATACATCTGCGTCAGCAGGTAAGGTCTATCAACCAAAAGTTACTCAGGATAATGTTAAGATTCGAGTGGAAGAGATAAGTTTAGTCGATTCTAAAGAAAAACATCAGTTTAAATCTCATTCTACAGAATCCTCAACTAGTAATCTTGAAATTAAGTTAGAAAATACAGAGGTTGAAATTACCGAAGTGAAATTATATGATCTAAAGGGGAAAAAAAATTAGAATACACCTTTTTCTTTTGTAGATATTTTTACCAGCGAGATTAAGGAAGCATCCTTAGTACCCAACATTATATATATATATGTGTGTGTGTGTGTGTGTGTGTGTGTGTGACCTATCCTTAGTCTCCCTGAAATAAAGGTTACTAACCCTATAAATCCATAAGAACACATTTTATACTCAGGTTCCTCTCTTATCACTTCTCCCATCTATTCATCAGGTCGGTCTGAAAAACCAAGTACTATTTCTCATTTCCATTCTAAATTTGAGTATTCATATATATCTCGAGATCCCTCACCTTTTGATTATTTATCAAGTCTTTGATATTACCTTCCCAAAGAAATCAAAGACTCAGTACAACAATATTTTGAAATATTTGATAATCTTCATTATAGTCCTCGTATTTCATCTCCAAAACTAACAATGGCTAGTGTAAGAGGTGGAGGAGGAGGTGGAGGAAATGGACAAGTAAATCCACTTCCACCACCCCCAAGGATATTTTCCAAAGTAGTTGATATATATGCTCCCTTATCCCTTCCCACAAATCTACATGATTTACCAAATAACTATATAAAAAGTTTACCAAAATTTATTGGGGAAGGGGATTTAATAGCCACATAACACATATCATTTTTTTATCAATTTTTTGATATACTTGGCATTGAATATGAAGACACATACATGAGACTATTTGTACATACTTTTGAGGGTCAAGTCAGAACTTGATTTAGGAGAATTCCTACTGATTCCATAGCAACATATGATGATTTAAAAGATACTTTCTTGAGACAATGGGGTGAGAACAAATATCACTTATATTATCTGACAGAATTTGGTGCCTTAAGGAAGAAATTCTCTGATATAGTTTCTGAATTTATACAAAGATTTAATAAATTGTATAGAAAGATCTCAACTGAAATTAAACCTTCCCAGCCAACTGCTAAAGTTACTTTTGCAGGGGCATTTGATTCTGACTTTTCGTTACTTTTAAGGGAAAGAAGAGATACAACACTATCTGAGATGCAATACAATGCTATTGAAATCGAATCTAATATGATGGCATCGGGAAAAATGAAAACAAAGGCTGAGGTTCAGGAAAAATGAAAACAAAGGCTGAGGTGGGAATAAGAGAACCTAGAAGGTTTAAAGAATAAGGAGGACCCTCCAGTTCTGGGAGAAACACACAAGAGGAAAAGATGGAGGAGATGCCTAAAATAATTAAATATTTATCAAATAAAATATCTAGGATGGAAATGGAGAAATAAAAACATGACCCTTATGTTAGAAATCAAAATCAGTTCAGGAGAAACCTCAAAACAAACCCTCAGATTCAACAGAGGAAAATTAAGAATGAGGAACAAAAGATTCATGCTCCTTTTAAGACAGATAATTTTATACAGGGAGATGATGATCAATAATATGATGAATTAGATGAGGAAATAAACAATTTTAGCGATGATGATAGTGAACCTAATTTAGCTCAACAAGACTATGAACAATCTATAAATTCTAGATCATTATTTGATGAGAAAAATATTAATAACTTTGGTGAGTCTACTTCACAATAAAAAGATCTTGTTGATTTGATATTGGCTGAGCTCCATAATAAATACGATTTAAGGCCAAGAGATATGATTTCTACTTTGAATCCACCAAAAAGGTCGTTGCAAAGAATAAAGTAAATGAAGCATTAGTCTGAAAACCACCCATTGAAGCATTGGCTATCCAAACAAAGCAAGTTGAAACAAGGACAACATAAACTAAAAAAATGGAAAAAAAAAGAAGTCGAAGTACATACCAAAGAGTTATAAAAATTAGTTAGCACTTTCATTCTGGAGAACGAATTGAACAAGATTAAAATTCCAGTCCCTTTGATAGAACTTGCTAAGAATCTAGTTTATAAGAAACAAATTTCAAAAGTAATTAATTTTCCAGATGTAGAAAGTCAAGTTGATGTTATCAACCTACAAGATGAGCATCTAGCGATCATTTTTGGAACTCATATTGAAAACAAAAAAGATTTGGTGGCTCCATTTTATATCACTCTTACCATGCACGATCATTTATTACATAATTGTATGTTAGATTCAGGTGCTTCACACAATTTGATGCCAAAAATAATAATGGAAAAATTGGGCTTGGAAATTACCATACCTTATCAAGACTTATACTCTTTTGATTCCAGGAAGGTTAAGTGTCTGGGTATGATAAAGGATTTAGTTGTAAATTTGGCCCAAATTCCAGTTAAAAGTATTCTTAAGGATGTGGTAGTAATTGATGTACCTACAAAATACGGTATGCTTTTATAAATATATTGGGATGCAAAGCTAGGAGGATCAATGCAGTTAGACATGACATATGCCATGATTCCTATTTTTGGTGGACAGTTTACCATATTGAACAGAGAGACTAGACTGACATACACAGTAATTGATCCTCAAAACCCTAATAATTATCCAGTCTATGTTGTTGATCGGGATTTAAGAAATTGTATTTTATCTATTGATGATGATTTTGAAGTTTGTACAGAAAACAAAAAATGGAAAAATTGGAACTCCAAAAGAAAATGTAAATATTAGAGATAGAATTTGGAAAATGTTTTTTGATGGTGCCTCTTATTGGGAAGGATTAGGAGCTGGAGTACTATTCATGGCACCAAATGATGAGTATTACATTACTCTTTCCTATAGATTTCAATTTGACATTGATTACACAAACAATGTATGTGAATATGAAGCTTTAATTTTAGGACTAGAAGTTGCTGGAAAACTAAAAATCAAACACTTGATAGTATATGGGGATGCAGAGCTTATTGTTAAATAGATCATACAGAAATATCAAGCTAAATATCCTAGAATGAGTTCTTACATAAATTGTGCATGGGATTTGATTGAAAACTTTTTCCTATGTTTCAACATTCATGTTATTCCCAGATTGCACAATGAACAAGAAGATTCATTAGCTAAAGATGCAAGTACTTTCATTCCACCCATTGTTATGAAATTGAAGTATCATATTGACATGAGACACAAACCTTCAATTCCTAATAATGTTCACTGTTGGAAAATTGTTGAAGATGATGAATAGATAAAACAATTTTTGGAGATGGTGGGTGAATTTTCCAAAATGCACATTGATCAGGAAAATCAAAATGATATTGTTTGGATTATGCAAGAAGGAGAAACTCTAGAGAAACACAAAGATAAGATTGCAAATCATAAAATTATCTTGTTAAAAAATAATGAGATTCCAAAAGGTCTCATTCCTTTAGAAAGATTGTTTGATCAAAATGATATCCCTTTGAAATCTACCTTGTAGCCTCAATTGGAAGAAGTTCAAGATTGTAATGTTGGTTCAAATGAAAATCCAAAGCTTGTCAAGGTTTATAAATATATTCCCATTGAACTAAATAAAAAATGTGTTGAACTGCTTAAAGAATATAAAGATTTGTTTGCATGGTCCTATGAAGATTTAAAAACTTATGATACTTCTATTATTAAGCATAACATTCCTTTAAAACTAGGTGTCAAGCCTTTCAAGCAAAAGCTTATATAGATTAATCCTGTTATCTTTCCTGTAATAGAAAGGGAGGTTAAAAAACTTCTTGATGCGAAAATTAGCGTACCTCTTAGATACTCTGAATGGGTAGCCAATCTGGTTCCTGTCAAAAATAAAAATGGGGAGATAAGACTGTGTGTTGATTTTATAAATTTAAATCGGTCTTCATTAAAAGACAATCACCCTCTTCCAAAAATGGATCATATTCTTGAAAATGTGGTTGGGGAAAATAGAATTTCTATGATTGATGGCTTTTGAGGGTATAATCAAATAACTATCCATGAAAATGATAAAGTAAAAACTACATTTACTACTCCATGGGGAACTTTTATGTATGACAAAATGTCTTTTGGTTTCATGAACGTAGGTGAAACTTTTCAAAGAGCCATGGATATAGCTTTTGTTGGTGAGAAAGATAAATTTGTTGTCATTTGTTTAGATTATCTTACATTTTTTTCTAAATCTATTGTAGAACACTTGAAACATCTCAGAAAAACATTTGATAAATGTAGAAAGTTCAGTTTATCTCTAAATCCCAAGATATATCATATTTCCATACAAGAAGGGAAGTTTTTAGTGTCAATGTTTCATGGAACCCTACACAGGAGACCTAGATAAAGCATACACAAACAAATCTTATCAAGAAAAGGAAGAGAGATACAATATGAAGAATGAGAATCAATGTATATTATGATCTAATCAATGAGTGAGTGATCTTCACTCATATAGGAAATGACATCCTATAATTAGGAATGCCTGCATAATAGTGATGGTATAAAATTAAAAAGTCTAAAATAGAACTAGTCAGTTAACTCCCATTGAACTAGTGTGTTGAAAACTCTCCCTTCTCCTTCTACTGCTACCGGAGTATCATCCCCCATGAGAATAGGGGGTCGTGAGAATGGACTCAAAGAAGATAAAAAATCTTCTTTCACTTCCATATGATGGGATGCACCAGAATCTATAATCCATGAATCAGATGAGGAATTAATTGCAACCAGAGCATGGTTATTACCTTTCTTAGGAGCATGATCTTCTTCCTTTTGCTTCTTGACTCCCTCTGGAATGAAGTTTCCAAGGTTTTTCTATTGAATTGTTTGTGCCATAAGATCGATTTGTTTCTTCATGCATGTGGATTCTTCATGATTCGGTTTATTGCAGTAAGTGCACTGATTTCCCTTCTTCTTCTTCTTGAAATCTGAAGAGTCTTTGGAACTTGAAGAATCATTAAAGAGTTTGGAATATCCCTCCTTCTCATTTTGTTTCTCCTTCCCATTTTGTTTGGATTATCCTTTTCCATCATGCATGGATAGTGCATGTGCTTTGGGATCCCTAATGAGGCCCATATGTATGAGTTTTGTCTTCTCTTGTGTGAGAGACTTAATGAACTGAGTCATCGTAGAAATTTTCCAATTTGTTCCAAAACGACATATACCAGAATGGAAATTGGAGACATATACAACATATTATGGTCCTAGCTTGGCCAATATTGTTAGAATAAGTTGTTTCTCTTGTGTAGACTTTTCAATAGCACATTCACCCAAGCTCAAAATCAAATATTTAAATTTAAGAAGGAAATCATGTATATTATCAAAACTTTTATGGTCTAAGGTATTAAACTCTACCTCAAGCATATGACCTCGCATCTCATCCTGCTTTCCAAAGAGTCCTTCCAAGGTGGTCTAGATATCTTTTGGAGTCTTGCATGTGGTAACATGAAACCATAGATCAGTGGAGATTAACTCAAGAAATAATCATGTGGCCTCATCCTTATGGTTCACTCATCTGGTCTTCCCAAGCGCTAATGTAGGTCTTGTTTATGTCGTCATCATCAAATTATGCAGTCCTTTTCTTTTGAGTTGGAATGTGGCCTTCGGATTCCATTAAAAATAGTTGTACGGTGTGATTATTATCAATAGAATTGATTGAATAAGTTGCATCACCTCCATCCTTGCTATTGACTCTGAAAATATCCTAAAAACCTAGATCATGGATTCTGAGATATGAGGGACGATTCTATGACAACTATAGATATGATAAAACAACTATATCTCCTAAAATATGATGTGGGTTTTTGAGATTTTTTGTGAGTATAAGAATCCCTACGTTATACGTCCTTCCTCAAAATTTCATCCCGACTCAAATCACAAATTTTGAGATATCGATATTTTACTGCAGAAACCCAATTTTTGGAGGGTTTTTGAATCGTCGCACCCTAAATAAGGATAAAGTGCAACAACGTTGAATCGTTGCACCCTAGTGAAGGACATAGTGAGATGATTGTGAAAAAATGAATCATCACACCCCGGATGAAGAATATAGTGCAACGACGTCACACCTTGGTTGTGTATAGGCTGTGATGATGCTTGCGACGGTCGCACTTAGACAACGGAAGCTAAGGCATCTTTTAAACGATTCAAAAATCTATCAAAGAACATTGTTGGCACTAGAGAAGACCCGGGGTTCAGTTCTAACAACACACTAACATGCCCTAACTATTGGCCCTTTCGGAAACACCTGCAAAGAAGATTCAGTCTCACCTGAAGTAGCTATAGGGGGGTTGCAGGACACGGGTGTCTACATCCAGAAGAAATGAAAAGAGGATCTAGGGAAACACGCTCACACAAATCTAGTTATTATTTATCTTTCTTAAGCCTACTACATTAACTATATCCCATATCTAACACAATATTGCATTAACAGTATATCAGAGATCAAAAGAACACAACATCAATCACATGTAACAATAGGATATATGTGGTTCACCCTCTCCCTAGGGTTACGTCCACAGAACTGTGATTTATAATATATTAGATGAAATCATATAGTTCTATCTGCACTTAGCTTGCAGATCTCTCTCTTTCTTTCTCTTCTCCTCTCTCCCCTCCCTACACACCCAATTGCAAGGTTGATCTTCGCACCCAACTAAAGATCTTACAACATAGACTGCTCTCACCACACAATACTTCTCTCTCAATAATAACAAAAATCACTCATCATACATAATCTCTCTCTCTCTTTCTAACCCATCCCAGGTCCTCTTGACCTTTATTTATACATTACAATGACTCTTGGACGTCCTTAGGCCGAAACCTAGGTGTCAAAACCCTAAATACAAAAACCTAGGTATCTAAAACCCTAGGTCAACTTGACCCATGTTTTCAGGGCTTCGCCAGTCTGTCTTTCCTTCTTTCTTGCGAGGTGCTCCAAAGAATCTATTGGTGGCTTTTACCGCTTGTTGAGTCGTCCACAAACCATCTTCCTTATTGATTTGTCTTCCTCGCTCTCTCCATCCAACAATTTTCTTTCTCTTACCTCGCTCTGTCTTTTCTTCTCTTTTGGTCACTTCGACCCAATCTCACTCAACTTGTCTTCCGTGCAATTCGCACTTTGTGCTTCTTTCCTTAATCTTTGCAACCTTCCATAACCAAGGTCCAACAAGCACCAATGTTGGTAAGTCCTGATTATTCAAAGGAGTTTTTAATATTTTCCTTTGCATCCGAATATACAATTACAGCAGTGCACCTATAGAAAAAGAATGAAGGATATGAACAAACTATTGCCTTCTTTAGTAAAATCCTCAAAGATGCAGATTTGAAATATGATATTTTATAGAAACAAGCTTATGCTATGGTCAAGGCACTTAAGGCTTTCCGAACATATGTATTACATTCCAAAATAATCACATATGTACCCACTAGCACAGTCAAAGACATCCTAATTCAACATGATAGTGATAGAAGAAGGGGAAAATGGCTGGAGAAAATTCAAGAATATGATTTAGAAGTAACCAACCAAATTGGTAAAAGGACAGGGTTTGGAAAAATTACTTGTTGAATCAAATCTCAGAGCCCTTGGAATAAATCATTTCGAGTCTGAAAATCCTCTCGCACATATTAAAGAAATCGATGATCAAATGCCAACAATTCAAATTGACAACAAATTTTCTTCCTCTTCTTGGTATAACAATATAGTGTCATACCTTCTTACTCTTCAATGTCTTGTTGAAAAGACTCCTTCCAAGGCAAGAACCTTAAAACTACAAGCAATCAAATATTGTATTGTTGATGCTAAGTTATATTGGAAGGACCCTTTGGGTTTCTTATTAATCCTCCTAACAAAATCTGAATCAGAAGGTGTCATTGATGAATTTCATAAAGAGTATGTGGAGGACACCATGCTTGGAGAGAAACAACTTACAAAATCCTAAGAGCAAGAGATTATTGGCCAAAATTATTCATTGATTTAAATGCAAGGGTTAGAGCTTGCAGGCAATGCCAACTTTTTACTGGAAAGATAAACCTCCCTGCCTTACCTTTAGTTCCTATCAAAGCCGAAGCTCCTTTCCAACAATGGGGCCTAGACTTCATCGGAGAGATTCACCCACAATCGAGTGCCAAACAAAAATTAATTATAACTACCACTGATTATTTTTCTAAATGGGTAGAAGTTATTCCCACTCGGAATGCTACAGATTCAATGGTAATAAATATTTTGGAAGAAAACATTCTAGCAAGATTTGGTTGTCCAAGGAAAATAATCACAAATAATGCACAATATTTTAAATCTATTGCTATGGTAATTTTTTGTCAGAAATATAATATTAGTTTGGGTCATTCTACAACTTATTATCCTCAAGGAAATGGACTGAAAGAATCATCTAATAATATTTTAATGAGGATAATTAAGAAAATTCTGACAAAAAATAAGAAAGATTGACATATACATCTGAAATATGCTCTATGGGAAAACAAAATCGGCACCAAGAAATCAATAGGTATGTATCATTTTCAATTAGTTTATGGCACAAATGTTATTCTTCCTATTAATCTTTCTCTTCCTGTGATGAAACTCTAGCAGGATGCTAGTGAAGAACCAAATGATTTGACTGGAAGAATCAATCAAATAATTGAAGTCAAGCAGAACATGGGAGAAGTTAATGAAAAGATTCAAAAATACCAAGACAATATGAAGTTTATCTTTGATAAGAAAGACAAAGATCGGGAATTTCTTCCTGGAGACTTAGCCCTAAAGTGGGAGGCTAGAAAATAATATGTTGGGAAACATGGAAAATTTGACCATCTTTGGTTTGGTCCTTTCAAAATTGCAGCAATCGAAGGGAGAAATTCATTTTCTCTCAAAAATTTAAATGGAGATATTCTTAAGGCCCCTGTCAATGGGCGATATTTAAAACATTTCATGCAGTATTTTAGTTTGTAGTTTTTAGTTTTAGTTTTCCATTATATATACCGGTTTGATTTGGATTTATATTGGGATTTAAATTTCTTTTTTGTTTATACCTGATTGGCTTGAGAGATCATTTATGATCTGCAATCCAATTGAGTATTTTTTAGTGTTTTGTTTTTTGCTAAAAAATTCATGTAAATATTTTTCAAAAAAATTTGTTTTTTATTTTTCAAAAAAAAAGGGAAATAATTTATTTTGGAAAATAAATCATCTTTTACTTTTCATGAATTGAAACCCACTTTATAGTAAATAAAACAATACTTTATGTTTATAAAAATAGTTGAAGATTTCATTAGAGAGAATAGAGCCGTGAAAACATCATAACAATTTTTGAATACAAAATTACAGAGAATATGAGTTCAAAACTTGAAAAAAATTACAGTAATTGTCTATGTCTCGACATCTTAATTCTTCATAAGCTTGTCAAGTTTTTGCAACTACAAGAAACTGATACAAATATATATATATATAGGGCAACCTATCACTGGCTATTGATGTGGATTATATCTTCTCTATGCTTTACTTCTATTGCTTCCATGGAATTGTCTAATTGTTGAAATTTTGCATTCACTTGAAGTTCCAGCTGTTGAAGTACTTCAACGTTCTGATGAGTTGCTATATCACCCACAATAATTTCAGTTGGAGGTGAATGGCCTCTGGGAAAAGGTGAAAATGTTATAGAATCTCTCAATCCAACTGAGTTTGCAGGAATTTCCACTAGTGGTTGTTTTCTTTGCAATTGTCTCAATTGTTGATGATGGGAGCTCAAACGCATTGTATTTTGAATCAAATCTCTCATTATTGTCACCAACCCTTCATGATGTCGCATTTATTGTGATTGAATCCACTGGTGAAGCTGAAAATTTGATCCAGGAGGTTATCGGTGGTCACCCACCTTTTCCAACTAGCTCAAAACAATTTTTTGGCAACTTACTATTTTTAGCAGTTTTTCAGGTCCCAAACTTTCGGGACCATTTTGAGGGCCTAAACGATGTTTTTTTTTCAAAATTGGGCACCTCAATGATAGTCAGATGATATGATTGAGCCACCTAAATGAATATCTTCATCAATACCTTTCCAACAAGCTATCGTGCGCCCTAAACAGAGATCGTATGCAAAAGTTATGACCTCGGGAAGTTGATGTACTAACTTACCCCAACAAGGCCCACATGACTTTTGGCGCTTCATCTCCTAGGGTAGGGTTTTTGGATGTCTAGGGTTTTGGAATTCATGTTTATTGTAAAAATTCCTTTAGAGCCTCATTGTACTCATCTTCTTGTGAATGAGCATAGTTGTCACATCTCTTCTCAGAGATAAGTTGTCACCATTCTAGCAAGCTTGTGTTCAGTATGCATTTTACAGTTTTCAACATATTTCTTATTTAATAGAAGTCAAGTTTTATTGTATCTTTGTTATTTTTCACTGTCTCTCTCTGTTAATATTATAAATATGTGGTTTCATTTTGTTCCACTCATAAATCTGGATTAGTGGTATAAGAGCGGTCTACTCCTTGTCATTTTTTTTAATGCATGTCCCCAACGCGGTTAGCGTATAGAGAGTTGGGTGTCGAGCTTGTTTCTCTTGAGGACAACTGCTCTCACACACCCAAGAAACCATCCATGGTAGTTGAAAATAAAGATGATGGGACAAGATATCCTTTCAAAATGTTGCTCGAGGAATCCCTTGCGCGACAGAGGAACGATATGATGGGCAGCTTTGCACAAATCCTTCAACGTCTGCCAACAAGCAACACATCTACCTCAAGAGGAGGCACCACCCCCTTAAAGTTACAGATCAATTTTGATATTCCTATATTTTAAGGTCAAATAGATGCGGATTAGGTAGATAAATGTTTAAACCTTCTATAAGGGTATTTTTTGTCCACAACTTTTTCGATAGATAAAATATTACATTTGTGCTCCTCAAGGTCATCCCCCATATCAAAGATTGGTGGGATACTTTCTATGAGACAAAGAAAATAGAGGGATCCACATTCTTTGTAGTTACACCCACTTGGGTTCCTTTAAGGATGTTATTAAGGAAAAATACTACCATGTTGGAAGTTATGATGACTTGTATACAAGATGGACCACACTGCGACAGGAAAGAGACCAAACAGTGTCAGAGTTCACCAATGTATTCCATACCTTGTGCACCAAGTTGGGTATCAAATATTCAGAGAGACATATAGTGGTCAAGTACCACAGTGGTCTACATAGATACATATAGACAAAAATGGATTTTTTAGACATCTCATTCTTGGACGCAACCTATCAATATGTCGTCAAAATCGAGCAAAAGCTTAAACAAAAGACACAGCAGTTTGGGTCTGGTAACCCCTAACAATAGAATAAGGGAAAGGGAATCCCCAACATGTAGAAAAAAGGGTAGATAAAATATGAAAAATCTCAGGAAAACCAGTCCAAGCCGCAAGAAAAGAAGGACAATGGGAAGACGAAGAAAGATACTGGGAAGTGGTGCGACTTCCATAAGATCCCATGGAATAACACTATTGATTGCCACTCAAAGTAGTCATTGGTGGCTAAGGTAAAATCCTTTGAATCAGATGTGGGTTTTGAATCTGAGTCAGAACCAGAAAAGGGGAGACAATTCATTGACATGGAACCCATTGCCATTGTTTCTACCACCAAGCTCTAACCCGGTGAACCTGATGAGCTAGAGGAAGGAGAGCATCTATTTCATTCACAGATGTGGGTGAAAGGCACTATGTTTCACTTCATCGTTGATAGAAATATCCAGAAGAACCTCATCTCAGCAAAGTTCATCAAGCGGCTAGCCCTACTGACAATGTTGCACCTGCATCCCTACACCATCGTACAGCTCCATCAAGGAAGTGATCTTTGTGTCAGCTAATAGTGTTACATGTCATATGGCATCAATCCAGTCAAAGATGAGGTATTGTGTGATGTTTCTCCCCTTGAATTTTTTGATGTTCTTTTGGGCCAACCTTGTTTATGGAAACCTCATGTTGTATATGAGTCTAGGCCTCAAGTGTTATTATTAATTTGAACAGGAAATACAAGATAACCGAGGTAGTCCCACCTAGTTTTATTTCCTTGATCTCTTCCAAGAAATGCAAGAAGGTCATTTATCATACTGGGAAGTTTGTCTTCTTCATGATTCTCTCTCAGAGTGAGAGAAAGGTTGAAGCCACATCCATGACCTTCACAACCAACCTCTCCATGTAGCAGAAGCAAGTGGATAAGGTTGTGGAAGAATATAAAGACATCTTAGCATCACCTACTAGGGTACATTTTCACTGTCAGGTCAAGCATCCCATCGATCTACCCCCGGTGCACCACTACCCAATAGGCCAAACTATCACCACTCTCTGCTAGAAAATGAGAAGATCAAGCATCAGATCCAAGAACTTCTCCACAAGGGGCACATCCAACCTATCTCATCACCTTGTGGAATCCAAATCATGATGGTATAGAATAAATACGGGACCTGAAGACTCTGCATTGATTATCGGGCACTAAATAAAATCAGAGTCGGGAACTAGTGCATGATTCCCCGAATCGACGATCTCCTTAATCATCTCAAGGGGGGTAAATACTTCAGTAAGATTGATCTGAAGTATGTGTTATCACTCTGTAAATTTCCTAGAGGTTGAAGAGAGGAAATACACAAAGGTAACCTTAACCAACCGCTTTAAAGCTAGGATCTAGCCCTTCCAGCTTCAGAGAGGGATCTCTCTATATAATTTAGCTTTGTTTGAATTAAG
>ML782862.1:171953-186619 GCA_009831015.1 Picea engelmannii | reverse complement strand
GAAAATATGGAAGAAGAATAGGGGGGATTGGTGGTCAGGATTGGAGAGGAAGGGGGAGAAAAAAGCTCGAAAATCTGAGCTCTTTGCGGGAAAGTCATCTTCTGGTAGAGCTCGGTGAGGATTTCCAGGTTAAATGGGGTCACGGACTCCGGGAGGGTTATCTTCATCATTTGGTCAATATCCTCTGGGGTAATGAAGAAAAGGACGTTCCCTAATGAGGAAACAATGGCTTTCTGTTCGGGGACGTAGTGAGCTTGGCACTTGAGGGCAAACTCTGGGAAATGGTGGACCTGGGGGAAACAGATATAGGGGAAGATTGGACTCCCAGAGCCCAATCTCATCGCTCTGATCTAAGAAAACTTCTCGGAGCCATGATTGTAGATCAGAGAAATCAAATCTGCATGTTGTGTCCGCTATCAAGCGGTCCTTGTCTACCAGAGGGATTTTATCAAGATCAACCGGAGGAGGGACGAATGGATTCTCTTCTTCTTCGGATGGCCTCGTTTTAGATGCCATCTCAGCGACTGTACCTGCAACAAACAATGTTAGTGGGGTCTACTGGTGGTGGAGGGAAAACGACGGGGAAGCAATGGAAATAGGATAGATAGGTTCTCTGGTGCGATGGTTGGTTTCTGGCGCGAAGGACGAATAACGAGTGAAAATGGGCACAACGGTGTTTTTATTCAAAACTGGGTCAGTCGGACGCGGGAAAACGGTCAGCATGACAACGGGCGTTTTATCCAGTCATTAATGTATAACGGGCCACTTGGGGTGATATGGTAGGTGACGGTGAACAGCATATACGGACGATTGACGTGGAGGTTTGTGATTGGGGGTAAAGTCATCAAAGGGGGTTGTTCATGAGTGGAGGGTGTTATGGCGCTGACACCAAGGGCTGGCAGTAATAACGGGATGGGACTCAGATCCAGACGCAAGTGGGACAAGTGGGATCAGTGGAGGATGGCGTCCGGGGGGGATGGAGTGTCAGACAGCATGTGGAGGATGGGACTCGTGAACCAATAGAGCGACGACACATGTAACAGGGGGCCCAATGTGAGGAAGATTCATTCCCGGACCCCCGCCCTTTGATTAAAGATAGAATACCAAGGGGGGTCCGGAAATCACCACGAACCGTTGATCTGCGCGCTGGATTTCTGACCGCAGATCTCTGCTATCTTTTTAACACCAATCTCCGACCCCCCCCCCCTCCATTAAAGGCAGAATGGAGGGGGGGGTCCGACTTTCATTGTGGATCGTTGATTTAAGCACACCGCTTAGAGCCGTTCAGATCTGCGCCAGCATTATATTCCACATCGGACCCCCCCCCTTCCGTTAAAATCAGAACGGACGGGGGGGTCCGACTTTCAATGTAGACCATGGATCTGCGCGCTCCATTCTAGACCGTCTGGATCTGTGAAAAATTTATCGATGACTTCGGAACCCCCCCCCCTTTGGTTAAAAGCAGAACGGACGGGGGGGTTCGGAATGCTATAAGGACTGTTGATTTGAGCGCCGCGATCTGGGCCTTTGAAAAGTGCATGAGACATAGGTAGGGGGCGGAAAATGTCATATGTAGAAAAACTTAGGATAAGGGCGTTTTCATGGGTTTTCTTTCGATATTTCTCATATACACCACCAAGGGGGACATCAATTCAATTGCATTTAGGCATTGGAGTCATAGGGTAACATCTTTATCGTGCTGGCTTCACTTGGGCAAGGGAAACGAGGCAATTAACCTACGTCCTAACCTACTGTCACAAGGCAATTAACCCAGATTAAACAGTTGGGTCAAGATTTTATTCTTTCTAGGGGCTACCTGATTAGGATTAGACGGTCTGATCAGATGTATTCACTAATTCTAACCTAGGGGCTACCTGATCAGGATTAGATGGTCTGGTCAGATTTATTCACTAGTTCTAACCTAGGGGCTATCTGACCAAGATTAGACAGTATGATCAGATGCATTCACTAACCTATCAGCATTGATAATTTAAAAGAACTTGGTCATGCTTGAAAGGTATGACCAAGTTGYTATTATTGCATGGGGCCTTTGCTTCAATTCTTTTCAGCCCTCTTTTCTTTTTCTTTCTTTTTCTTTTTTCTTTTTACAAATTATTTGAAGAATGCAATATCATTTGTGAACCAAATCACCAGATACAGATAATGTCCAAGTCATAAGATGATTCCCATAAATTATGGGGTGATAACAGTATGGACACCATCAAGTCCCAATATAGCAGACAGATGTATGGAAAATTTCCTTCAAGTCAAAATAAGGTCTTTTTGAATGGTTGGTCATGCCCTTTGGTTTGGAAAATGCCCCAGCAACTTTCATGAGGATGATGGACGATATGTTGCAGCCTTTAACTAATTTATTTGTGTTGGTGTATATGTATGAAATCCTTATCTACAACAAGACTTGGGAAGAACACTTGCAACATATTCAGTAGGTTCTCGACACTCTATGACAGCACAAGCTATATGCGAACTTGGAAAAATGCTCCTTTGGCATGGACAGGGTCTAGTACCTAGGATAAATTATTGATGCGCATGGTGTGCATGTTTATCCATCCAAGATCCAAGTCATTCGTGACTGGCCAACCCAAACCACGCTCACTGAGCTTTGGAGCTTCTTAGGCCTGGCCAATTTCTATCACAGGTTCGTGTTGGGATTCTCCCATATTGCATGGGCCCTCATCCAAATAACCAAGGGTGGTGGTAAGGAAAACATTGTGTGGGGCTAGTCCCAATAGAAATCATTCGATGATCTAAAGTAGAGATTGTGCTCATCCCTAGTGCTTTCATTACCTGACCTACAACATCCCTTTGAGACCGAGACAAATGTTTTAGACTATGTTGTGGGCGCAGTCCTCACTCAACATGACCAACCTGTGGCCTATCATAGTGAGACATTATCAGATGTCGTCTGTAAGAACCCTACTTATGACAAAGAAATGTACTCCATTATGCAAGCCAGCCTCTAGTGGAGGAATTACATTCTCAGGAAGGAGACAGACATCCACACTGATCATAAGCCATTACATTTCATGAAGACACAAGGTAAATTGTAGAATGATCGCCATAAGAAGTGGTCCACATATTTGCAGCAGTTCCACCTCAACATCAAGTATAAAATAGGAAGTACCAACTGAGTCGTGTATTGCCTCAGTCGACCTCCAGTCACAACACTCACCATAGTTATAGAATATTGCATCCACAAGACCTCTAAATGGACCCACCTCTATGAAACAGATTCTGACTTCACCAACACCTACCAGATGTTGGGTGAAAACACAACTGTCACTAATTTCCATATTCAATACGGGTTCTTGTGCCATCTGGGCCCATCTCTGCATTCCATCAAGCAAGTGAGGGAAGTTTATTTGGGAATCCCACTATAGTTGGATGGCAGGACACTTTGGCATGGAAAAGATAGTGGCAGTGCTGCAAATACATTTCTGTTGGTCAAAAATTCAATAGGATGTCATCAAGTATATTTGGTCCTGCACTACCTGTGATATTTCCAAATCGGCCACTAAGAAACAATGCATATACATTAATCTTCCTACTCAGGATAGGCCCTAGGAATCCATATCAATGGACTACATGTCAAGCCTTTCATCCACCAAGTGGGGAAATGACTTTATTTTTGTGTTTGTTGATCACTTTTCCAAGATGGCGATTATGGTCGCCTACAAAAAGAGCATCACGGCGGAGGCCAATGCCAATCTCTTTTTTGAACGAGTGTGGGTACAATTTGGGATCCCACAAACCATTATCTCAAATTGGGACAGTCACTTCCTCAACATATTCTTGTCGATCCTCCAGTCACTGTTGGACACCAATCTCACCAATGCCACTGCCTTCCACCCCTAGACTGATGGCCAAACTGAGGTCGTCAACCATATTATCATGCACATATTGTGGATGTAAAATTCCAGGCACCCATTCACCTAGGATGAGAATCTTCCCACTGTTCACCATAGCTACAACAGAGCCATACATAGCTCAATCGGCCATAGCCCCTTTCAGGAGGGGTTGAGATTTCAACCATTGGGTCCCATGGATGTTTCACTACCCCTTATGGCCACCCAGGTAGACTCATTGCATACTCCAACTGAAGATGACAAACCCACCTATTTAATTGATCGGATCCAACACATTTTCCAACATGTTCATGATATTTTATAGAAGTCCAATTCCAAGTACAAGCAGTGCCATGATCAACATCGGGTGCCACACCAGTTTTAGGTGGGAGACAAAGTTTGGTTGCACTTGTAGAAAGAATGCCTTACAATGCCTCATTGGAATCTTTGTCCACTCCGTTATGGACCTTACACCATCAACAAGGATATTTGAGCTCAACCTTCCCCCCTTCCTTGGCTCACTAATTGTTCAATGTGGACCTCATTTGACCTTATTTTCCACCATTATTGGACACCTCAGATATAGCAGAACAGTTGACACCAAAAGATCTCAAACCTAAATTCATGGATCAGGAATCCACTAATCATATTGTGGACACACAGTTCAATGACACTCACCAGTAGATGATCCAGATTTATCGGGTTGTCAAACCAGGGCAACTCCTGCACCAAGGCAATTGGCTCACTATGGGCCAAATTCAGCAGAAATTTCCTCATATGATGGGGGAACTCAACGCAATGGATATAATTTCTTCCTAAGAGGGAGGATTGATCTATGAAGATCTCGGTGGCCACCCACCTTTTCCAACTAGCTCAAAACATTTTTTTGGCAACTTATTATTTTTAGCAGTTTTTCGGGTCCCAAACGTTTGGGGCCATTTTGAGGACCTAAACAATGTTTTTTCACGATTAAGCACCTCAATGATGGTTGAAGGATCTAATTGAATCCTCTAAATTAATTTCCTCTTCAACACGTTTCCAACAAGCTATCGCGCACCCTAAATGGAGATCGTATGCAAAAGTTATGACTCTGAAAAGTTGATGTACTAACTTACCCCAACAAGGACCACATAACTTTTGGCGCTTCATCTCCTAGGGTTAGGTTTTTGGATGTCTAGGGATTTGGAATTCATGTGTATTGTAAAAATTCCTTCAAAGCCTCATTTTACTCATATTCATGCGAATGAGCGTAGTCATCACATCTCTTCTCAAAGATAAGATGTCACCATTCTAGCAATCTTGTTTTCATTTTTCATTTTACAGTTTTCAGCATATTTATTATTTAATAAAAGTTAAGTTGTATTGTATATTTGTTATTGTTCACTGTGTCTCTATATTAATATTATAAATCTGTGGTTTCATTTCATTTCGCTCATAAATCTGGATCAAAATTTGAATTGTGGAGCTCTTGAATCGTTTCTTATTGCTCCTGAACCTTTTCCTGAAGAGTAAAAGTTGCACAATTGAAACGCTCACAGTCATCACGTTCATGACTCATCTCTTCCTTTATTTCGGACTCTCTGAATAAGGTGATGAATAGACTCAATTTTAAAAACTTTGAAAGAAATCAGGAAAATACTTCTCTTTCCTCTCTTTACTATTTTGTTAAGTATGTAAAAGCTTGTTTATAGAAGATATGAAGGATAATTCCCACGAATTGAAAGATAGCTTCATTATTGAATGAGAATATTGGAGAGGCGGGGAAGTGGATATTGGTAATGTCAGTTTCATTGGGTCTGTAATCACCACTGGTACGAAAATGAGACGAAAATCATAAGAAAATGCAAAAAGGTAGAAATATTGCTGCGAAATAGATAGAAGAAGGAGTCTTGTCTCGACAGAGTAATTTGTGTGAAGTATTTTATGTTCATCAAAGTTAATGTGAACTTCTGATATTTATGTCACCTCTCACTTTAATCTTATCTAAAAATAAATTTCTCTTTCTTATTCAATCATATTATTCTTTATAGAAATGTTAAACTTAGCCAATACTAAAAATTAAAGCATACTCTTTAAACAAGTCTAGTGAAGATTTTACATATTTCTGGATTTTAATTGAAAAAATATGTCTAGGTTAATCCTAGTAAATTTAGCTCTAATATTAGATTACAGTTGATGACTTTTCTCAAGGTTCATCCCTGAAAACGAATAAATTTTTCCCCAAATATAAATTACCTATAAGTATTCTTAAAATTGTAGACAGATCAATTTTACACTAGATCATAGACGAATTCCATCCCTTGTATCCTCGATACAATTGATTTCCCCCACTTCAAAGTAGTAAAATCAAAGACAGATGGTGAAAGGAAATTCACAAATTGATTTCCCCCATATTCTCCAAATAGAGATGATGAAAGGAAATTCATATAATGAGTTCCCTCATCTCAACTAAATGAAAGCATGTTTTTGAAGTGGTGAAAGGAAATTCAATCTGGGAGATATAGATAACTTCATTGGGGTAATGAACAAGCCTGCTGGAAGTGAAGCAATATATATGATGTTTGTGAGGTTGTCTTACATATCTACATAATATATTATGTTATTTAGTTTTTTTTCAATAATACTTATATCCTGACCCAACTAGGTTTCCTTAATGAAACACACATTGCATCTTTATAACCTTGAGAGAAAATAGAGTCAGTTAAAATATGATATTCTAGTTAAATTTACTTTAATTATCCTAGATAATTCTTTAATAAATTTTTAAGAAAGAAAACCCTTACTAGCATGACTTGAGATTGATCACCAAGTATGTTTTAAATTTTTAGATATCGTTATTTTTATTATTTTTATATAAGATTAAATTTCTAAAAGAAAGAAAACATTTAGATCAATAAAAAGTCAATAATGACTCCATTTACCCAAACAAAGCACCTGATCTATTGTTCGTTCGTGCCTCACAGGGAGCCACAATCCCCAAATGGAGCATATGTTAGAACATAAATAAAATTTTCAAATAAAAATGAAAATTTCAATTTCCTTTTTGTTTTTTATCTTTTACAAATAAGGTTTTAACTTTAGAAGTATCAATTCATAAGCTAATAAAATTTTCGTTACATTTTGACAGGGCGGATCAAGTATCAGTTGTTAAACCTAACACTTATCAAAATCAACGACTCCTGTGACTTCGAAGATTCAAAATCATGAGATGTTTAATCAATGGTATAAATCATATTCAAAGATTCACTTCGGGACTTCGTGCTTCAGTGCTCCAAGTTCAAATGTCTAAAGGTCCTAAAAAACTCAAATTCATGAAGCTCTGAACTACCAGAGCTCTTAATTTCGATAATTAAGTACTCAACTGATGTGACTTATGCCACCTGGAACTCTTTACACATGGAGACATGTGGCACTCATTTTGAGAACTCTTGGACGTGTAAATTGCATAATTCAGGGTGACACATGTCACTCATGTTCTCATAACACATCATCATAGGTGACATCATCCTCCCACATCACTCTAGGAGATCATCCTCTAGAATATTAAATTGAAAACAAATCTAAAAAGTGTTGGAGTGCCAAAGTGTCGAAGTACTAAAGCATCGGTGATTAAAGAGTAAAATATGATTTATTTAGTGTGATTAATGGTAATTAATCACTTCGCAACACCGGCCTTTGGGGTAACCTTAAACATTACTAATGCAAACTCCTGAATTCACGAAGCTTCGGAGCCCCGAACTTCCGAAACATTTTAAAGATTAAAAAGAGAAAAAGCAGTGGTTAATTAAAGTAAGTATTAATTAAAGGATGACTAATTTCTCCATGAATTCGGCCTTCGGAAGATGTTAAGTGTCCCTCATTCAAAACCCTCAAGTGTCGAAGCATGAAAATGCTTATCCTCACTAATCATGATCATTAAAGGTATATTAAACCTGGTTAAGATAAAAGATTTTAAAAAGCTTGTTGTTGTCAAGTAATAAATTTGGCATATTTGACATGATTACCGTGTCATTCGAATTAATTGTAAAATTGATTACTCTTTTGTGTTTTTAATTTAACAAAAGAGTTTGAACTTCATATAATTTCTCGATTTGCATTTGAAACTTTCCCCTTAGTATTTGTATTCATAGATTTTAAGTTTTACAAGGGTGTTATCACTGAAATTTCATCCGCAAATGGTCACAGGAATCCAACATTTATAAACACCTATTAGTTCACCTATAGCCCCAAAAATACATTTCCAAAAGGAACAAACTATACAATTGGTCAATAAATTGACATGCGTTGAAACACTAAAGGAAGCGTGCACACATGCGCAGGCCTAAAAAGTCAGGAAAGCGCACATGCGCCCGATGCATGACTGTGTATGAGAAAATACGCACACTCCTATGAACGATGCATTTATGGTTCTTGTCGGACCCTCACCCACTTTTGGACCAGCTCCCAACTTGATTTTACCCCCAAATCCAAGATGAACTTGAATGGGGGGCTAGTCAAAGACCTAAGGGTGCCCTAAAGGGCCCCTTGTTCACACTAAAGACCAGTTGGATGATGTCTCAAAGATTTGCTATAAAAAGAGGCCATGGGTGCACTATGAATTCAAGAATCTCATTGTATTGTTATGTTGCCTCTATTCTCCTACAATAAACCTCTTTTCTTATTGGAGCATACTAGCATCATCTCATTAAGCTATTCACCTCGCCTCTTGAGGGAATAAGCTTGGATTTCTTCACCATTTTCTTTCTAGTTTACCATTTGTAAGAAGAGATCTCACATAGGGGATTCAAGAGCCCTCCCAAGGAGGAAGAGGAGATCCATAAATCCTCCTTTCTCTGCGGTGTTTTCCCACTAATATACTTCTCCATTAGTGGCATGAATATTGGTCATTTGTTTGATTAATTTTGGTTCTAATTTTCTCATACATTTTAGTTTCATTTCTTTAGTTGTTATTAGCTTAGTTGTTTGTTTATTTCATGTAATTGAGTCATTTGATTCATACACTAACCTATGTCTTGTCTAGCAGGCCCAACTAGACTTGCAAGTGCCCTTCTTTTGCTCATTGGAGTCATGAAAAGGACACAACATATTGGTGACCAGATTGGGGATAAGTTATCAATTTTCTCCCTATTTGGGTTGTTTGAGAACTTCTTTTTGACCTATTTTCCTTGCAGGGATCATAATATTTCTAGGCCTACCTGCAAAGAGCTGAATTTGGAGCTGTAAGAGGAGAATTCCGCCTAAATTTTTCCTTTTGGACAAGTATCAAAACATGTGTGGGTTTTCCAACCCACATGCGTGCATTCCAAGCACTATGCGCCAACAAAACTGTGTTTCTCAGCGCATTCTACGCACAGTGTGCCAACAGGTCCTCATTTCTCTGTGCATTGGCGCCACATGTGACTTTGTCTAAACTATGACCCGCACATATGTCCAGAATTCCAACATTGTAAGAGTTTTTTTGTGATGTTTTGAATGCCCCTAGCCTTCAAAATCTTGCTTTTATGCAATTTGTAAATGCACCACACTTAGATTCCCTTACCACATGAAGGGTTAGTCAAAACATAGGCACTTAGGGGGTTAAAAAGAACCATATTTATACTCTTTTTCTTTGATTTTCCACATGGATGGCTTGTTTTGATTGTAAAAGTTAAGTTAAGATCATTAAATATCACATATATAAACATTTGCATTGCGACCAGAAATCAAAATTCAATCATTGAGTATGCTCTTCTCTTGCACCATAGAGCGATCTTGAGAATCAAAAAAATGATTGAGGGAAGATTTTATCTCCCTTAAAACAAAATCTTTAGGAGAGGACAAAGCCCCCCTAGGGCTCCTCTTAGTTATTTTCAAAACATCTTAAATTTGTAAGGTCCCATACATGCCCACATGTTGCAAAGATTAGGATAGTTTTTTGAAGCTACTTTCTTAGTTTACACCACTAGGGAAGTTTAAAGATTATTGTAACAGGCCCATACCTACCCACATGCTTGCAATCTAGGATAGTTTTTTGAAGATTTCTTATATAAAATCACATTAGGGTGTTTAAAGGATTAGTAAGTACCCATATGTACACATGATAATTCTTTAGGGACTTTAAAATTTTGCAAGGTTGTACCAATGGCATCTAGTAAGATAGGTAATCAAGAATTGTAAGGACCACAGGAAGTCCACATGTTGCAAGGTGACACCTAACTTGTTAAAAATTTGGCACATTTGTTCACTTGCTCACACACACAAAGTCACTCCTCACTCACATAATTTCATCTCGAATTGTGAAGGTTGAAGTAGGTCTCCTCCAAAGGGATTCTGAAACGTCCCACTATTTCTTGAAGAAATTATCCACACCCACTTAATTCAAACAAGATTGTTTCACACCCCCAATCTCTCAACGAACCACATCTAAAAAAATTCTAAAAACTCACTAAGTTTTCCTCCATGGGAGGTGCCAAAAGAAATTTTTAGTCTAGGTAGGATCTCGAGGGTAGGCATCCAAATAACCCCATGTTATCTAGTTCTCGCATCTTCAAACATTAGAAGTTGACAAATAGGGAACTTTAAATCCTCCAAGTCAAGTGTTCCTAACACCATAAGGCAGGGAGATACCGATGAAGGGTTGAAGGTGGAGGTATGGTTGTTCTATGCATCCCCCCTTGAGGCACCCACCTCTTGGAAGGGATCCAACCCGTGACCCATTTCTGAGGCCAAAAATCTAAATGTCGCACTTTGACCGAGGTACCTAGTGGCCAAATTTTAGGATATCTACCCAGGTGGCAATTGTGAGTTGCAATTGTACCTTGATCAGATTTTGTGTGGCTATTGGGAAATATCGCCATCTCTTCCTGGATATACACCCTCTACCCCTCATTATAACTAATTGTTTTATCCTTCACTAGTTTCTCTTATGGTGGCTTCAAACCCCACTGTTGAGTACTATTGGAAGGTCCAGTGCTATTTGAGAGGAACGACATTACGTCTTTTTAGGACATGATCATTTGTTTTCTTTTTTCTCCCACGTGGAAAAATATCCACCTACCCACATGTATGCTTCTTTTTCAATTGATTTATGTATGACGCTCTTGTGATTACATGCAATTGTGAGAAATATTGTGAAGGTCCAAAATTATACAAGTCTCTTGTTAATTTACTTCTCTCATAACCATTTTTCACACATCACACTTTGTTAGTTAGACAACATAGGGGACCCACAGAATCCTTGTCGTTCCAGACGCTTGCAAAATATCCCTCCTATCCTAGGAGGATTTCCTAGTTTTTCCAACTCACCAGCTCAACAATCTCACACCCCTGTGAGTGATACCATTTTGGGATCCCCTTTACTTGGTTCCACTTTAATTGGGTCCACTTCCCAAGTTCATCCATCCACTAGCTCTCCTTCACAAGGAGGCGGAGGGTACACTTCTTCCCAAGGGAGAAGTACACCCCCACCAAACCCCCCTCAAGGGTCAGGTCCACTACCTGCTCACACCATGGCCGGAACTAATCCTCCACCACCACTACACATGTTGTATTTTTCCTCCCTCGACATACCAGATATTAGTAAGCTCACGAATGATCCTATATTACATGACCCCACATGACCTGCAATGCCTACCAAACTACCTTCAGACATTCCCAAGTTTGAAGGAAAGGCAGTAGAACATCCCGCCAACCATATCATGACCTTCCACTTATGGTTCTCTTCAAACAACATCATGGACGACTCCTTCTGATTAAGGTTATTTCAGTGCACACTCATAGGTCCATCGGCCAAATGGTATGTGGACAAAAAATCAGAGTCCCACGTGACTTTTGAATCATTGGCCAAAACATTTTTTACCTTCTTTCAACTACCAGTTCTTCATGACAGTGGTCTCAAATTACTTTCTGAGTGTAAACAATCCTCAGCCATGCATATCGTCAACCACATTCATGAATAGCGTCGGCAACGTAGTTTATGCAAAGAAGAAACCACCAAAGAACAATTCCTCAATTAGTTTCTCATATCACTCGTCTGTATCCTTTCCAAAGATGTGGCCTCCACATTCCCCCAAACCGAAGAAGAATCCATCAGCAAGTCTCAACAGTATGACCTCATTATTGCCCAGTTAGGATACCTATACACAGTACTACTTGACACCCCGAGACCCATATCATTCGGCCAGGACAAACCAGGGATGTCTCATGTGGCGGATGGATTGATTGGTGCCACCACACACCACAATCCATACATCCAACCACCACCTATGTATGGTACACCCCAATATCCATTGATCTATGGAGAACCCCCTTATTACCCTCCTCCCCCCCTTATCAAAAACCATACCATGTTTCCCTTCCTCCACCCATGAGTGGACCCTCGTCGGCATCCATGATGCGCCCAACTATTCAACCAAGTTCTGGTACCCCCTCTACCTCATATTACACCCTGAGCACTAGTGAAAGCGCTACACCTTCCTATGCACCCTACGGTTCATTACCACAAAATAATTTGTATTTCCCATTTCTTGGTCCTCCACAGCCAATTGCTCCTCCATAAGGACAATCACACATTGGGGTTAACTTTGTTCAACCCTCTCCCATTCAACAATTTAAAAATTTTGAACAACTGAATATTGCAAATCCGGCCCATCAGCCAAATTATGCCAAAAATAAAGGGAAAAATTGAAACAATAATAACCCAGGACTATGAAGGTTGTGGCCTCTTCTGTATTTCTAACTATGATGTTCCCCCACAATGGGAGAGTCATCACCATCGACCAACTTTCACATTACGAGCCTAACCATTTCTCCAACATCGATAACATCCTACCTCTTGTCCACACTAATTTTGACGCCTACCCACTCATAGATATGGGCCACAGAATTTTCAAGGACCCATCCTTGTTGGGGACATACCATGGAGCACCACCACTCATACACCCCTCGGCACAAGTGTGTGTCGTATCTTCCAATGGAACTGAAACTAGAGGTACCATTCCTCCCACAGAGGCTTCTCCACCCCTCAACGTCCCACCCGTTGAAGAAATCCTACATCATGAATTACTTGAGAACCCTACGACACAACTTCCCCTTGATTTCACCCTTCCCCAAGGGAAAATCCCAGTTTGAGAGACAATCCCCCAGGCCCTTACTCAAATTCCCTTCTTCTACTCCCCACCGAGAATACAAGCTTTCTAGGTAGTTGTAACACTTACCCTTCCCAACATGGTGTTGTCCATTCTGGCATGGTATCTCCACCCACCTGGGATGGTTCCTCAACCATCCCTCACTCCCCAAATAGAGGGAATCCCGATGCAGATTCTAGTACTAACTCCAACCACACCACCCTCACCCCCACTTGCCAGCACCACAGTGATGGTTGGGGGTAGATGGAAGAAGAAAGAGCCCACTGCTCCACTTCCTCCCCGATTTCAACCTCCTTTTATACTATGCGATAGAGAAGGACACCCCACAAATAGATATCCCTCTCTCCCCAAGTTACACAATTTGATCCAACTCCCTTGAGAAACCACCTCGCTCATCGCTTCACCAAGAACACCTAGTACTACCACCATGTCTCCTACCATAGGAAGCAAAGGGTTGTGAACCAAATTCGCATGTGCCATTTGTTCAAAGTATGGCCACTACACTCACCATTGCCCCGTGCTACCTCAGTTTCGGCAGACACTAGTGACAGTACGCCAAAATTTTCAGCAAGCCCCCTCTCCACCCACATCATCAAGTACCCACATCACTGACATACATTATTTCATGACCTCAGTCAATAAATGGATGAGTTTCCCTTGCTCTCTTTCTGAATCACTTGATCATTTCACGTACCATCATTGTTGGGTATGTGTTATATTCTTTGCACGAGTAGTAATGTTTGAGCGCCTGCGTCGGGCGTGCAGGGGGGTTAGAGGGGGGGCTGCTAGGACCCCCCTCGGGGGGTGCAGGGGGGTAGATCCCCCCGCGGAGGGGTTCGGGGGCAGTGCCCCCGAAAAAATTTTTGAGGGCCAACATATTTTCGCCGGGCCAACATATTTCTGGGACGACATATTACCGAGACGACATATTTCCGGGACCACATGATATTAGGTGGTTTTCGGCACATGGTTTTTTTTGCCGATTGTTTTCTAGTTCTGGTTAAGGAATTAGGGTTTTGGACTAATCCAGGTCATTTGGTTAGGGTTTTGGATGTCGCTGGCTCCTATATGTATATTGTATTGTAAACAATGTAAAACAATGTGTATCAATATAATATATGCTGGTTTTCCTGGTTTGGGTTTCCAGGTGAAAAATCTCTGTGTAATGTTTGTATTTGCCATTGTATCTTTTCTGTTCTTTTCTGAATATCAGTTTGCAGTAGATATTGTACAAGGTTAGAATTTACATTTGGTATCAGAGCTTTATTGGCTTCAGGGGGATGCCTTTTTCGTCAAGGGTTTGGCTCGGGATTGTGATAAGCCTTGTTACAGTGGGAGATCTGCGGTATTGTTTTTCAAGTGAAAAGAAATGGCAAGCAATTAGAAGATGGAGATCGAGAAGCTTAATGGGAAAATCTTTGAGCTGTGGAAGCTCAATATGGAAGATATTTTGGTGGATAGAGATTAGTGGATCGCGGTAGATCCAGGTACGACTCCTACAAGAACTTCTGCAGATGACTGGAAAAAGACGAATCGGAAGGCAAAGAGCACAATTCGACTGTGTCTCTCCGATTCAGTATTACTGAATGTGTCAGAGGAAGCTACATCCAAATATTTATGGGAAAAGTTGGGGAAGTTGTATCAGTCTAAGTCCCTGGTAAATAAACTATTCCTG
>ML782862.1:123978-155654 GCA_009831015.1 Picea engelmannii | reverse complement strand
TTGTGATGCCCACATTATGTATGCAACCATGATGCTTTGTAGAATGTTTGGAAAGAAAATCCCTACACATTTTACTATAGATTGGGTTCTTATAATTCATGAAGTAGCAGAGGGATATACTTTCGATTGGTGAAAAATGTTGTCAGACAATCTAGCCAAACAAATAGAAGACTACATAGCCCAGAAATCTAAAGGAGAGCATGCTCCCTTTTATATGTCTGCATATAATCAATAATAGATAAATTTCATCCTTTTTAACCATATAATCCAAGTCTTATATCAATGTAGCATTATCATCCAATAACTGCAGAGTAAATAAGCAATGAACAAATGAACAATCATACACATACACAGTACACTAGTGTTTTACGTGGAAACCCAAAGTGGGAGAAAACCACAGAATATGTTTTCTTATATGTCTTGAAGAATTGCATTCATTGGAAGCACTAACTTCCTTTGTTTTCCAGCTGCAGCTGGAAGGAGGCTCCAACCCCCTAGTTTCTCATGCTACAACCTGAGGGAATCTCCAACTCCCTAATTCTCTGGATACAACCAGAAAGAGGCTATAACCCCTTATGTTCTTCGGCTACAACCACATGTCATTTCCCCGTCCAATCACCCGAACGTATAAGTAGAATGATGGAACCATTGCCATGATATCACTGTGAGATACACTAATGTAAACATGTACCAATCAACTTGTAATCAACCTGTAGCATAAACAAGTGCATCATCCATGCACCAACCTATACAAAACTTTTACCATGAACAAGTGCATCAACTATGCACCAAACTTGTACAAAACCTGTATCATGAACAAGTGCATCAACCATGCACCAAACCTGTACAAAACCTGTACCATGAACAAGTGCATCAACCATGCACCAAACCTGTACAAATAACCTATCACAACAACCTGTCCAAACAACCTATCACAACAACCTGTCTCATCAATATTATCAACCAAATCAGATCTACTCACCAAGATCAATATGTGTTTCTAATAATATACCAATACAAGTATGCTACATCATCCATAAACCATGTGTCAACAATACTACTAACAAGTTCCTCCAACCATGTACCAAGTATGTACCAATCATGTATCAACTACTCATCAACTATGACTCATCAATATGTACCAACATCATCAACTATACACGTCATGTATGTGCCAACTCATCTACTACTTGTCTCAACCATGTACCCAACATGTACCTTAACCAAAATCCCTCATCAATTTCATCATACAAATATGATTTGTAACTCTGTAATAGACCTAGTGTATATGATCACATACCTGCAAACCTTCATTAACTTTCACAACAAGAGACTAGCATTTTCATCAAACTTTTATTTAGCCTCACATGACTAGTTTGGGATTAGCCAACAACCCTAACTTGAAATAATCATAACTATGTACTTGTAATGAATAAAGATCTGAAAATAGTACACAATGTTCTTTAGTTTGGTTTATACAATTCCTCCAGGTGTCACTACTTGGAACCTTTCAGAAAAGGAGTTATAGCAAAAATGGCATACCTTGCTGAATTCTGGCTTATTCTAGAGAGTGACCTTGTAGAGTGTTCCCCACATGGAATATTTGTTGAATGGATCTGAAAATGTTACACAGAATACTAAATATTGTACTCTAACCAACACATTTGGTCTTACTGAATTTGGATCTGTTATGAAGAAGTTATGACATTTTTACCCGAAACACATGTTTTAGACTAGTTTTAGGATTAGCCACAAACCCTATATTCCACGGAGTGTAACTCCAAAAATGCAACGACCCACAAGCTGAAATGTTTACCACGGATACTTGGATATGTTTTTACTCAATGGCCTATAAATTTCACGGTCTAAATCATTCTAGAAAAAAAATTATTGCGAAAATGGTGAGATGACATGTAAATAACATACCTTAGAAAGCATCATCAAAAGAATTTATCCTCCCTTGAATTTCGGCCTTCTTTTCTTCACCTTCCCTCTGAAATTCGACTTAGATATCCTTTGGTTACCTAATTCACCTATAGATATTCAATATGCTCAAGTGTGATCTTAAACTAGAGATCCTTGCCTCTTATTTATACTCTCCAAATATATTCCTTAGAAACATATTCTATGTCACTTAAACCATTTCTAGGTCACTTAACCCATTTGTAGGTCACTTAACTTATTTTCCTCATTTTTAGGGTTAATCACTTTCCATAATTAAAAAGTTCTTCATTACTTTATCATTTAAATATTCCTCCTTGACTTTGTCACCTCAATTTATCATTTAAATAATCTTCTTTGATTTTGTCACTTCACTTTATTATTTAAATAATCCTTCTTGAATTTGTCACTTTACTTTATCATTTAAATAATAATTTCTTCTTTGCAAGATCTTTGACTTCTTTGACCTTTTGAGGCTTCAAGCCAACATATGAGGGTCCTCCAACTTCGTAAGGCCATAACTCTCAAACCGTGAGGAGTTATGTGACATTCCACATACCACCACAAATGGAATGACATGTACTATCCATATAGAATAGTATTGCCTTCAAATATATCAAAACTCATACCATTATCCATCAAACAAACCTGGGTTCTCCAACTTCTCATGGCCATAACTCTCTAACCGTGAGGAGTTATGTGACGTTCCACATACCACCAGAAATGGAATCACATTTAATATCCGTATAGAATAGTCTTACCTTAAAATATATTAAAACTCATACCATTATACATGAAACAACCTTGGGTCCATTACCCAAACCTTTGTGCTACTGAAATTCGCTATCGTACTTTCTCCAAGGGTTGACATCAATCTACAATATCACTTTCCAATAGTTGACATCAATGACAACCAACAATCCATACCAACTTTCCATCAACCTAATACAATTGTCTGACAATCTCCCCATTTGGCATTGATGGAAACACCAACATTTATGGAAACACTTAGTCATGATAGCATTCATGTTTATACTTTTTATCAATGTTTCTATCTCTCCCCCTTTGACATCAATGGAAAAGGGTATCTCTCTTTGGGGTTGCTCCCCCTGACTGAACTCTCTTTGGGGTTGCTCCCCCTATCTACGTGCCTTTTTATTTTTCTTTGTGTTTATAATCCTCTGATTACTCTCTTTGCCTTCATATGAATAATATCTCCCCCTTTGACAAAGGGTATCACTCTAAAGTCATATCGCTCATTCTTCCCTTGTGACAATCGCTACCCTTGGAAACATGCCTCTATTCTCTCTCTCCAAACATTTACCTTTGCATATGATCAATCTCTCCCCCTTTGTCATATTATGGTATTTCCTCGTGTACATCTATGACATATAAAATAAACATTCAAAAGCATTCATTTTGGAGTAGAAATTACTCCTAGTCTCTGGCGAAGATACTCAATGGATTCCCATGGAAGCGGTTTTGTAAATATGTATGCCACTTGTTCTTTTGTTCCCACATATTCAGCTCTGATGTTCTTCTATGCAACCTATTCCCGTAGAAAGTGATACTTGATTGGAATGTGCTTCACCTTGGAGTGCATCACCGGGTTTTTTGAGATACTGATGGTGCTTGTATTATCACAATAGATTATACTGGGCTCATCATACTCAACCTGTATATCTATCAAAGTTTGTTTCATCCATAGAATCTATGTACAACATGTTGTTGTTGCAATATACTATGTCTCTGTTGTAGATAAGGATATTGATGATTATTTCTTGCTTAGCCAAGATACTAAACACTCACCCAAGTAGAATGTTGCTCCATAGGTGCTTCCCCGGTTATCAATGCAACCTTCCCAATATGCATCTATGTAGGCAATAATCGATAGATCCTTTCCTTTTGGATACCATAATCCAAACTCTTATGTTTCTTTGAGATATCTGAAAATCCTCTTCACTAATAATACATGTGATTCCTTTGGTGCTCCTTGAAATCGTGCCACATGTCCAATTGCCTGCATTGCATCTGGTCTGTATGTTGTCACATATAGTAAGTTGTCAATCATTCACCAGTATTGCCTCTGGTCTGTAGAGTTTGAATCATCATCTTTGCTCAACTTGCAACTAGTTTTCATAGGAGTGGTAACTGGTTTGCAATCTTCCATTATGAACCTCTTTAGCATTTCTCTTATATACTTAGTTTGAGAAATAAAAATTCATTGGTTTCTTTGACATGTCTAAAGACCCAAAAAGAAGGATATTTATCCAAGTAATGAAATTTCAAATTCATTTGGCATCTTTGCAAATTTCTAGCTTAACCTGTCATTAGTACTTCCAAAACAATATCATCAACATAAATTTAAATTAATAAAATATTACCTTGAGTTACCTTGATGTAGAGGTTGTTGTCTGTGCTTCCTTTCCATAGTTCATAGGAAGTTTTGTCATTGTTGTTTCTGAGCATTACTCTATTTTGAATGTGAGCAGATGTATGCATTGTCTGTGTCCAAAACATATCTGTCAATTTTGAATCCATTAGCATTGTTCGAGCCATTTCCTATGTAATTATCATCCATTATGATAATGTCCCTTTGTCTCTAAACCAATCTATGAATCCATGCTCTCATCCGCTATCATATATCTGGCTTAACTTGCTAAGTGTTCTTACGAATCCATCTATGTCCATACTGTCCAAGACTCTACTTGTGCAACTGTCCATAATTCTAACCCATTTATCACTATACTATCATGAATTCTTTATTAATCTATCAAATTGTACGTCTGCTAACTGATTTCTCTGAATCTGTCTTCTCAAAATCTGCAAGTTGCTCGAAGGATGGTTCTTTGGTCTGTCACAGCTATTGCATAGACTCCCCCTGTCTAATATTCATATTACTTGGGAGTCTCTAAGTCGGATGGCTCAAAACAATTCCTACTCTGATGTGTACTCATCATCATCTTCATTGGTAGATTCATTATCTCTCTGAGTTCTGACTTCTTTATTTCTGTCTGTGGACTCATCTTTCACTACAATGACTGAAAGTACAATCTCTTGAACATGTTCCTTATTTACCTGTCCTTCCTTTCTTTCAGTTATTTTCCAAACATTTATGTATCTGACATCTCTCTTTTTCTCTGTAGAATTTTATTCATCTCGTTTTATTTCCAATCTTGCAATCTTTGGTACCTGGTCCTTGTTCACCTGTTCTTCATGTTTTCGTATCCATACTTTCTTATATTTGATATCAGTATTCTCTTTCATGGAAGTATTGATCATGCTTCTACACTCACTGGCTATGTGTCCATAGTTATGACATTTGTAACACTCAATGTTACATGCGACCACATAGGCACTTCTTTCTTGAACAATTCTTTTATAATCCCTGCAATCTGCAACCTTGTGTCCAAAGTTAGTATAATAAAAAAAATGACCATAAAATAAATTTGCATACCTGGGAGTGAATGATCTTCTTTGTGGCATAGTCCTTCTGAATTTTTTCCTTGATTGATCATGATCATGATTGAAGATTCTTTGTGACTTGAACATGGATGGTATTCTTGAATATGTATCTTCAATAGTTTTCTTAGATTCTAGTTGACCATGATTCCTTCCTTTGAGTACTTCTGCATAACTCTTTCTATTTTCTTCATTCTTATTTTCTAGAAACCTAGAGTGTTTCTCTTCATTCTCTATAACTGATGTGAATGTGTCTGTCTCTTCAATGTTCTTTTTGAGCTTGATGATTTTACTTCTCAATGTGACAACGTCTTCTTCAATCTTCTCAACCTCTTCTTCTTTCTTTATTATCTGAGACTTCATGACTTCTTATGTTCTTTTCACTTCTTCAAGCTGAATTTTTAATGTGATTATTTCTTCTTCAAGTCCTTTCTCTTCTTGACCAAACTCTGCCTCAATTTGGTTTAGATCGTTAGTTCTTTCCTTAAGATGATCTGTCAATATCTTCTCTCTCATTTCTTCTTCTTCCTTCTGTGTTGCTATGTTGGTTTCCAAACACTGCTTTTGATATTCAAGATTTTCTTTGATCTTTCTAGCTTCTTCTAGCTGAGTTCCTAAGTTCTCGATGACCTGTTGGGCTTCTTCAAAAATGTGAACACTTTTCTTTTGTTTCATCAATTCTTTCTTGAGTGAATTGTTTTCTTCTCTTAGTTCATCTAAAGCACTAATCAATTATTCTTCATAATTGTCTTTTTTTTCAATTAGTTTTTCTATCTCATTTTCTTCATGGAATTCTATTTCAAGATGTCCATGTTTTTCACAATTAAAACAAAACAATATACCTCTGGTGACTATGTACTCTTCATCTTCTGAACCTGCTTGACATGGTGAACATATCCCAAAGTTATTTTGATGATGAACATTTACCAACCTTTTATCTTACCGGATTAGGTAATCCTTCCCAAATGAAATCCATTGCTATTTTGTTATTCATCCTCAATTCCTTATTGGATGCAGTCTTTTCCCTTTTTGAACTAGCATATCTTTAACAACTAATAGCCAAATATAATGTCCTTGTGCCTGTAAAAATACTTTCTTCCTTATGCTCCACATCTCATACTTAAAACCATTCTGACCATTAAACATTGGTACTCCATTCTTATAATAATCCATGATCTCCTTCCAGTGGTTAAATTGTTTCCTGAAGGAACCGAATCGGATACCAATTGTTGGATTACTGAGAGGGGGGATGAATCAGTAATAGAGCAATTTAATCTTTTTAACCATATAATCCAAGTGTTATATCAATGTAGCATTATCATCCAATAATTGCAAAGTAAATAAGAAATGAACAAATGAAAAATCATACACATACACAGTACACCAGTGTTTTACGTGGAAACCCAAAGCAGGAGAAAACCACGGAATGATTTTTCTTATATGTCTTGAAGAATTACATTCATTGGAAGCAAAAACTTCCTTTGTTTTCCAGCTGCAACTGGAAGGAGGCTTCAACCCCCTAGTTTCTCAGGCTACAACCTGAGGGAAGCTCCAACTCCCCAATTCTATGGCTACAACCAAAAGGAGGCTACAACCCCCTATGTTCTCCAGCTACAATCAGAAGGTGGATACAACCACCTGTCCTTGCCCCATCCAACCACCCTGACATATAATTAGAATGATGGAACCATTGTCACACTGTTACTATGAGATATACTGATGTAAACTTGTACCAATAAACCTATAATCAACTTGTACCATAAACAAGTGCATCAACCATGTGCCAACCTATACAAAACTTGTACCATGAACAAGTGCATCAACCATGCACCAAACCTGTACAAAACCTGTACCATGAACAAGTGCATCAACCATGCACCAAACTTGTACAAAACCTATACCATGCACCAAACCTGTACAAA
This sequence comes from Picea engelmannii, assembly GCA_009831015.1. Classification (NCBI taxonomy): domain Eukaryota; kingdom Viridiplantae; phylum Streptophyta; class Pinopsida; order Pinales; family Pinaceae; genus Picea; species Picea engelmannii. Next base: position 148,329 of record ML782862.1, on the reverse strand, counting down.
TAACCTGTCACAACAACCTATCAAAAGAACCTATCACTACAACCTGTCTCATCAATCTTATCAACCAAATCAGATCTACTCACCAAGATCAATATGTGCTTCTAATAATATACCAATACAAGTATGTTACATCATCCATAAACCATGTGTCAAAAATACTACTAACAAGTGCCTCCAACCATGTACCAAGTATGTACCAATCATGTATCAACTACTCATCAACTATGACTCATCAAAATGCAACAAAATCATCAACTATACACCTCATGTATGTGCCAATTCATCAACTACTTGTCTCAACCATGTACCCAACATGTACATTAACAAAAATACCTCATCAATTTCATAATCCAAATATTATTTGTAACTATGTAATAGACCTGGTGTATATGATCACATACCCGCAAACCTTCCTTAACTTTCACAACAAGAGAAGATCATTTTCATCAAACTTTTCTTTAGTCTCACATGACTAGTTTGGGATTAGTCAACAACCCTAACTTGAAATAACCATAACTATGTACCTGTAATGAATAAAGATCTAAAAATAGTACATAATGTTCTTCAATTTGTTTTATGTGATTCCTCCATGTTTCACTACATGGAACCTCTCAAAAAATGATTTATAGCAAAAATGGCATACCTTGTTGAAGTATGGCTTATTCTAGAGAGCAAACTTGTAGAGCGTGCCCCCCACGAAATATTTGTTGAATGGTTCTGAAAATGTTACAAAGAATACTATAGACTGTACTCTAACCAACACATTTTGTCTTACTAAATTTGGATCTGTTATGAAGAAGTTATGACGTTTTACCCAAAACACTTGTTTTAGACTAGTTTCAGGACTAGCCACAAACCCTATTTTCCACAGAGTGTAACTCCAAAAATACAACGATCCAAAAGACGAAATGTTTACCACATATGCTTGGATATGTTTCCTCAATTTTCTATCAATATCATGTTCTAAATCATTCTAGAAAACAAGTTATTGAGAAAATGGTGAGATGACCTGTAAAAAACATACCTTAGAAAGCATCATCAAAAGAATTTATCCTCCCTTGAATTTCGGCCTTCCTTTCTTCACCTTTCCTCTGAAATTAGGCTTAGATATCCTTTGGTACCTCATTCACCTATATATATTCAATATTTGCAAGTGTGATCTTAAATGAGAGAGTCTTGCCTCTTATTTATACTCTCCAAATATCTTCCTTAGAAGCATCTTCTAGGTCACTTAATCCATTTCTAGGTCACTTAACCCATTTCTAGGTCAATTAACCTATTTCTAGGTCACTTAACCCATTTATAGGTCACTTAATCTATTTTCCTCATTTTTAGGGTTAACCACTTTCCATAATTAGAAAGTTCTTCATTACTTTATCATTTAAATATTCCTCCTTGACTTTCTCACCTCACTTTATCATTTAAATAATCTTCTTTGATTTTGTCACTTCTTTTTATTATTTAAATAATCCTTCTTGAATTTGTCACTTTACTTTATCATTTAAATAATAATTTCTTCTTTGCAATCTCTTTGACTTCCTTGACCTTTTGGGGCTTCAAGCCAACATATGAGGGTCCTCCAACTTCGTAAGGCCATAACTCTCAAACCGTGAGGAGTTATATGACGTTCCACATACCACCATAAATGGAATGACATGTAATATCCATATAGAATAGTCATGCCTTCAAATATATCAAAACTCATACCATTATCCATCAAACAAACTTGGGTCCATTACCCAAACCTAGGTTCTCCAACTTCTCATGGCCATAACTCTCTAACCGTGAGGAGTTATGTGACATTCCACATACCACCAGAAATGGAATGACATGTAATATCCATATAGAATAGTCTTAGCTTAAAATATATTAAAACTCATACCATTATACATGAAACAACCTTGGGTCCATTACCCAAACCTTTGTGCTACCGGAATTCACTATCGTACTTTCTCCAAGGGTTGACAGCAATCACTAAGGGTTGAAATCAATCTATAATATCACTCTCCAATATTTGACATCAATGACAACCAACAATACATACCAACTATCCATCAACCTAAGCCAACTGTCTGGCAGTAGCCTATCAGACAATTTCAGCAGGCATCACCAAAGAACTGAAGGTTGCACAAAAAATATTTTGGCCAGCCTATCCTATACAGGTTGGTATATTTTCATTACCAAATTTTGGACATGATAAGGTTGAAGCTTCAGCCTCAAATGATATTACATTGGGTGACATTGAATTCAAGAAGCATGATCCACATAGGGTGGTAGAAAATCATTTGGCTCAATTTGACATGAAGAAATACTTCCATTAATATTCACCTTATGACGAATTTTTCAGAGGAGACAGAACATATGATGAAGTTATATCCATATTTCAAAGTCTTCCTGAAGAGGAACAATCATGTTTTCTCAACTTCCAAAAGCAAAGAAGGAGAGGTTTACCCAAGATATTGCAAGTAGAACAAAGTCTTAATCCAAATTCACATGTGACACCATCATCAAACCCCAAGAAACATGCCTTGCCTAAGGTCAAAACCAAAGAATTTGAAAAGACATCGGAGATATCGTCCAAAGAAAAAACAATTACAGGGATAACCATATGAGGTAAAATTGATCAAGAATCATTAGCATTAGCAAAATGAATTGAGACATACAAAATTCATTGTCAGGGAGAAAATCAATTCTAAACTAAGTCAGGTCAAACAGGGTTTTGAGCAGCGGATGAAATAGTTAGAAGAGAAATTGAAGGTAATTTTTCAAGATCAACACTTGAGCAAGAACATGATTTCCCAGATGTTATCACCCTGTAATTTCCCAGGCTGAGGAGGAAATTGGCAGGAGTAACCACAAAACCACTTTGAGTCAAGGATCTAGCCCTCCAAGACTCAGAGAGGGATCTCTCTGTCTGATATAACTTTGTTTCTATGTGGATCTTAGGCTAGCTATGCAGGACATGGGTTTGTTTATGGATTTTTGAATTGTTTTGGTTGAGACATAAAAAGGACCATTGGGCAAAATGGAGTCAAGGATAAAAAATGATTAAATGAAAAATAACAGAGACATATGTAGCCAGGCAAGACAGTCATATCAGTGCATTCTTATAATTTGTGAGGTGGAGAGAGGAAAAGATTAGAGATCATTTCGAATGCAGAGCAGAGTTTATCTGAATTCTTCTTTCAATCTTCAGAAGAAAACATAAACATTGTCTTTAAGCCAGATCAGGGTGTTCATGACAAATCCTTAGCATACTCTTCTTATAAGCAATGAGAACAGAAATAACAATATGAAAAACTAAGGAATAACAGTTTACATCAGAGAAAACTTCACCACAGAAAATGACACAAGAATCTGGAAAATAAAGTCTTTGTATTCATTCATTACAGTCAATTAAAGCTTGTGATAATTTTTACATTTTTGGTCATCCCAAGTCCCACACTTGGTTCATCAAAAGTTTGTGGATTTATATCCCTTACATCAGATATCCAGATCCTAGAATACTGGATCAAATTTACTTAAAATAGAAAGTCAACAACTAACACAAGAAAATAGGAAAGAATCCTATAAAATAGGTCAACTCCTTATCTTTTATGGTCTTCATATCCTTATAATCTTCGACAGCTACAGGAAACCTTCCAAGGTTGATGGATTAGGAGAAAATTGCCATCTTTAGCAAAAGACAGTTTTTTCCCAAAAATAGAAAACCAATTTTATCTTCTCCTTCTTGCTAGCACCTTGAAAACTAGAACAGAAACCTAAAACTGATGCCCTTAATTATTATCCATCATTACAAACCATCTTTGAGGCATCTGGGTGAGAACATCTTGGATCTATGCAAAAATAGTTCCTCTCTGCCCTGTCTATGCTCTCGGTGGCTAAGAGAGGCGAAATCTGAACCTGTTAGCTACCGAAAGATCTGCTTTCGGTGGCTAATGAACAGTTGAAATATTTGCCTAAGACATTGAAAGTCTTATCTTAGTGAAAAATTAACAAAATTTCAAAATACCTTTTATCTTAGATTAAAACACTTCAGGGCTGATCTTTTGAAGCCTCTACATCTTGAGTAGGTTCTGGAATGGCTGTAGAATTGTTGGTTGCCTCTGGATCATTCAAATGGATGGCTACATTTTCTAGGGTTTTAGGATCAACAAGTGCTTGAGGCTGAGGTCTTGAAGGCATGGCTTGCAACTTCAATAAACTGACCTTTTTCTTCAAATTCATAGCCACTCTCCATAGACTATTATAGTCCTTTACAATCTTCTTCTTCTTTTCTTTTCCTTTACACTTTCATGTGCCAATCTTTCTAGGGTTGCATTGGTTTCTGCAAAATTCTTTGATAGAGTTTCGTATATGGCCTTTAACACTCTCTCTAGCACTTCTTATTGTGATATTATCTCTTTGAGTTTCTTAATCTTCTTTGATTTGTTATGCTTTCTTTTGCTGCTAGATGTTTCACCCTTTTCAGGATTTGTGAACATCTCAGTCTCAGGTGCTTTCTCCATGGAAAATTCAATATTTTCATCCACAGGGACTTCCTCTTTTTCTGTTTCTTCATCAGAATATGAATATGGAAAATTTAGAAAGTTTGTCTTCTTTGGTGCAGCCTGCTCTGTGTCTTTATTAAAATCTAGCTTCTTCTTTGCTTCCTTAGGCTTGGAAGATGGAGTATCTTTCTCAGATGCCACTGGAGAGATAACTCTCCTCTTCCTTTTCTCACTCCTAGGAGTAGAGGACTTCTTTGAAGAAGATCTCTTTTTATCCTCTGGTTGTAAATCAGTCTGAAACTCATTCCAAAATAAGAAGTGGCCCCAATCCTTGTTCCTTCTCTACAGCAATTCACAAATTAGGAGTTTGATCAAACCGTGATGAGAGAGTTTGCATTCAACCTTATTGTGCTTAGCTTTGACTTGATGAGCCATCTTAGTCAAGCTTATGTGGAGATAATAAGGTAGATTGATGAAATTTCTACGAGTGAAGTGATTCATCAGTTTGAAAAGGTAGATCGTCACCCTAGTATATCTACCTTCACAAGTTATGTAGACAAGAATTGATTTCAATAGGTGTTGCCATTTCTCTTCAAGATAGGTTATAGGAATGTACTTCTTCCATATGAGACACTTGTGTTCTGACTTCAAGTCAAATTGAAATTATACATCCTTGGTGATAGTAGTTTTTAACCAGTTCTCACTTGTTCTTGGGAGATCTGTAACATCTGCTATTAGGGATTCATCTACCTAGAATTCATCTTTGCCAATTATTGCCTTTCTTCCATCGAATGATAGAGAAAATGATTTTGCCACCTGCTAGTGAGAACTCTGCAATTTCTCAAAAAATCTGTAACAGCCCACGTCCTTGAAGCATTGGCACACCTTAGGGTGTGAATCAAGATAGTTGATATCATCTATCTCTTTTCTAAGAGTTGGTCCTCCTCTCATCATTTGCTAGAATGCTCTTGTACATGTAAATTGAAAAATTTGGGCTTGGGAGGAGATAGAAACAGCGCAGAATCAGGGGGGTTTGTGCTCAACTATGACAGACACAAGAAATGGGGAAATATGATTAAGGCGAGCCTTGATTTTGAGGGATGTGAGAGGGTAATTAGGATTTGAAATGATAATGATTATTCAATAAACCTTGAAGGATAGGAAGTACAAATACCATGTGATCTCATGAAACTTAGAGTTGAAATGATCAAGTCAGGATACACTGAGATCAGATCCTAATTCCTAGGATAGGTGTAATATCTGGAGGGTTTAGGGTTAGAAGATCAAATCACAATCATAATAACTCGTAAAACACCTCTTACCAAGTCATACTTGACAACTCCTCTGTCTTTTTGGCGGCCAACTACAATCATAACACTTCACTAAGACATGCTAACCGTTTCAAATCTCCCTGGGATTTCGGTGGCTAGGAGAGCCCCAAATTTTGTGTTTAAGCCGCTGAAATCTAGGTCTTTTGGTGGCTTAGAATCCCTTTTTAAAAGTCACTTAGCCACTGAAACCTGTATTTTGAGTTTTTTGAAATAAAAACTAAATCAAATGTTTTTCAAAGTTTATTGCAAGCTTAAAGCTCTTTAAAATGAGCCTTAAAAAATTTAGAAATGTTCTTTCTAATAACAACCCAACACCTAATCACATGAAATTGACTAAACTATTTGAGGAGATAATAGGCCAGCAAACCAGGAATTTCATCATGAAACCCACAAATAATATCTAAATCATCATATCTCCTATCATTATAGGTCACTAACATAGGCTCCAATTGGGGATGAAAGCTCCTGAGGAGGTGTCAAGAATCTCAGATCTTCGGATTTCATAAATCGATGCCTTATCCATTGGGTTGATCCCACAACCTGTACCTTAATCTGTCCTACACCTTAGTGACTGGAAGTCGACTGATTATCCATTCTGACCTTGACTGAGTCTTTGAAGTAAAACAGAAAACAAAATAAACCACATACTTTCCCAACAAGTTTATTTGCATACAGTAAATATGATAAAAAAAATGTTGATCTGATGATCTTATTTATATACATACATCATATTCTAACCTGAGGATGCTTGATCTTAATCAATATGAAATATCCAGTATAACCAGTCCAAAATTGGATCTGAAACCTGGGCTTCTTCACTGATTTTCACCAAATTCAGATGTAGATCTGGTAATGATATGTGATAAGGATTTCTATCCTGATCTCCTTTACATGAGAATTGATCAATTTGGAGAACAGTTCAACTGCTGAGAATGTATTGTGGCCCTTCCATGAAATTTGTTTCCATATAGATATCTATAGGGTCAAAATAGACCTAAGTTATTTCTTGGCATTTGAAATCAGTCCATTCCATCTCCTGACTTTGTGCTATTCATGAGGTCTTCCAGTCTTTAAACATTTTAAGGTGTGTTTGTATCTCATCTGATGGGTTTTGCACTAATCTTTTTGTTGAACCAGACAGTGGGGTACATTGTCTTATCATATCCATATCATAACAAGTTTTTAATTCATTTGGAGTAAATGAAACCAGACTTTGAAAACACACATCATCCAGAATATCAGCTATAGGGTCATAAAATGCTTCAAATAATGGTGTCATTGGCCCTACTGGTACTTCATGGTTTACACTGTGACTTTCAACTAGAATCTGACCAAGATTCCCTCTCAAAATTTGAAATGAATTAAAGAATAGAGGCAGTGAATCAAAATGGATCATCTCATCACCTTTTTCAGGCTTCATGATTTCATCTGAGGTTTGACCTTCAAAAAGGCTCAAGGGCTACACCTCTAGATCAGCTTTTGTATCTCCCTTGTTTTCCTCAACCGATGCATTAGAAAATTCCTCATTCTTTCTATTTTACGACATGTTTGTAATGTTCCCTTAATAATTAGGCAAAACAGAGGGGCAGACATTCTTCATTTCTTGGGAAATTTTCTGCATCATCCTCCTAGCAATCTTGTTGGGTATGCAGAATCTGATTGTCATCTGTGCACTGTGATAACTGGGCTTCTTCTTCCCATGAAGACAATACTGACTGCTTTGAACAATCATCTTCAATATCAACCATATAGTCACCATTCTGAATATCATATCTAAGCATATTATCTATGTAGGGGAGGTCATCAAACATGCACATCATCTCCGAAGATTTTTCTACCACCACCTGATTTTGAACTTCCTCTTTGACTGTATTGTGAATTGAGTACATGAAGAAATCCTTCAGTGGTTTAGGATACTAAGGCTGGGATGTTAATTTCTTGGGGACATTTGTTCTTGTTCTTTCTAGAGCCGATGGTACATGAGGCCTTTGAAAAACAATTTCATCTTTCCTACTAATCTTATGCAGCATTTTGTTGATTGTGTTGGTCAGAATATCTAATTTCACTTATGAAGATGTCATTCATTCATTGTTTGTTCTATCTTTTTATTCTTCCTCTAACTTTTCCCTTCTATACAACAAGTTAACTTCCACATATTTTGCATTTCTTCAAGGGTTGCAGTGTTCCTTTCTCTTAACTGGAATGTCATCTTAGGATCGAAGGCATCTAAGTAATGCAAGTGAGTTGATCCTGGGGGTGGACTTATATCAGCAGGTATTGCATGATATACCTTATTGAAGCTTGCTGAAAACTGATGTACTATCTCCCCTGGCTGTCTTTTCAAATGTTCATACTCTTCTAGGATAAGAAAGATATTTCCCATGATCACCCATTGGTCTATGAAAAATTGAAAGAACTGATGAAAATTTATGATGCTTGCATCTAGAAGGTTTTTAAACAAATTTTTAACTTTACCTTGCAAAGACAAATAAAACATCCTGATATAGACATCATCATCTTCAACCTCATAAAGGTCAAGGAAATATTCAAACCTCTGGATGTGTTTTTCAGCAGTAATATTGGCATTCTCTCCATCAAACCTGAGCAGATTATTGGTGTAATTTGCAGGGAGTTCATGGAGGATAGGAGGCAAATCTAGGGGCTTGTATCTGTCTGGGATTTTGGCAGGTACAGGAGATGAAGCAAGAGGCTTATAACTATCTGGAATTTCAACCTGTAACTCTGGGATTTTTACATATGTGTTGGAGATCTTGATAGCTGTGGAGGAATAAAGCAAGCGGCTTATGTATGTCAAGGATTTATATAGGTGTAAGAGTGTGTACAAGAGCTATGGGAATGGGCTCAATATTTTGAGGTTCTTCAGGTTGAAAATGATCATCTTGAATTTCAACAATATACTCTGGACCAGGATCATGATAAGAGAGAAATTAATTGCAGATGAAACCAATAATATCATGAATACAATTTGAACTTGAGTACTTGGTCTTTCTTGGTTTCTTGGTCATGCTTCAGGTTCTTCCTCCAATGGATTCTTTGAGTTGGCACTGTCTGGAGCTGATTGGAGTCGCCAGGTGAAATATTTTATCCTTCTTGTGTCTGGTCACTGTCCACCATCAGTGATCAGATATGAAGCTTTGAAGTGAAACTGGGGAAAGTTCCCCAGTATGGTCGTCATTCTATTATCACCCTGTAATTTCCCAGGCTGAGGAGGAAATCGGAAAGGGTAACCAAAAAACCGATTTGAGTAAAGGATCTAGCCCTCCAAGACTCAGAGAGGGATCTCTCTGTCTGATATAACTTTGTTTATGTGTGGATCTTTGGCTAGCTATGCAGAACATGGGTTTGTTTATGGATTTTTGAATTGTTTTGGTTGAGACATAAAAAGGACCATTGGGAAAAATAGAGTCAAGGATAAAAAATGATTAAATGAATAAATAATAGAGACATATGTATCCAGGAAAGACATTCATATCAGTGGATTCTTATCATTTGTGAGGTGGAGAGAGGAAAAGATCAGAAATCATTTCAAATGCAGAGCAGAGTTTATCTGAATTATGCTTTCAATCTTCAGAAGAAAACATAAACATTGTCTTTAAGCCAGATCAAGGTGTTCATGAAAAATCCTGAGCATACTCTTCTTATAAGAAATGAGAACAGAAATAACAATATGAAAAACTAAGGAATAACAGTTTACATCAGAGAAAACTTCACCACAGAAAATGACACAAGAATATGGAAAATAAAGTCTTTGTATTCATTCAGTATAGTCAATTAAATCATTTGATCATTTTTACATTTTTGGTCATCCCAAGTCCCACACTTGGTTCATCAAAAGTTTGTGGATTTATAGCCCTTACATCATATATCCAGATCCTAGAATACTAGATCAAATTTACTTAAAATAGAAAGTCAACAACTGACACAAGAAAATAGGAAACGATCCTATGAAATAGGTCAACTCCTTATCTTTGATGGTCTTCATATCCTTATAATCTTTGACAGCTGCAGGAAACCTTCCAAGGCTGATGGATAAGGCGAAAATTTCCATCTTTAGCAAAAGATAGTTTTTTTCCAAAAATAGAAAACCAATTGTATCTTCTCCTTCTTTCTAGCACCTTGAAAACTGGAACAGAAACCTAAAAATGATGCCCTTAATTATTATCCATCATTACAAACCATCTTCGAGGCATCTGAGTGAGAAAATCTTGGATGTGCAAAAATAGTGCCTTTCTGCCCTGTCTGTGCTTTCAGTGGCTAAGATAGGCAAAATCTGAACCTGTTAGCCACCAAAAGATCTTCTTTCCATGGCTAATGAATAGTTGAAATGTTCGCCTAAGCCACCGAAAGTCCTGTCTTAGTGAAAAATTAACAAAATTGCAAAATACCTTTTATCTTAGTTTTAAAACACTTCAGGGCCGATCTTCTGAAGCCTCTACATATTGAGCAGGTTATGAATGGTTGTAGAATTGTTGGTTGCCTCTGGATCATTCAAATGGATTGTTTCACTTGTTAGGGTTTCAAGATCAATAGGTGCTTGAGGCTGAGGTATTGAAGGCATGGCTTGCAACTTCAATAACCTGACCTTTTTCTTCAAATGCATAGCCACTCTCCATAGATTGTTATATTCCTTTACGATCCTCTTATTGTTTTTCTTTTCCTTTACACTTTCATGTGCCAATATTTCTAGGGTTGCACTAGTTTCTACAAAATTATTTGATAGAGTTTTGTATCTGGCCTTTAACACTCTCTCTAGCACTTCTTGTTGTGTTATTCTCTCTTTGAGTTTCTTAATCTTCTTTGACTTGTTCTACTTTCTTTTTCTGATAGATGTTTCACCCTTTTCAGGATTTGTGAACATCTCAGTCTCTAGTGCTCGCTCCATGGAAAATTCAATATTTTCATCAACAGGCACTTCCTCTTTTTCTGGTTCTTCATCAGAATCTGAATATGGCAAATTTAGAAAGTTTGTCTTCTTTGGTGTAGTCTTCTCTGTGTCTTCATTAAAATCTAGCTTCTTCTTTGGTATAGCCTTCTCTGTGTCTTCATTAAAATCCATCTTCTTCTTTGGTGCAGCCTACTATGTGTCTTCATTAAAATCCAGCTTCTTCTTTGCTTCCTTAGGCTTGGAAGATGGAGTATCTTGCTCAAATGCCACTGGAGAGATAGCTCTCCTCTTCCTTTTCTCACTCCAGGGAGTAGAGGACTTCTTTGAAGAAGATATCTTTTTATCCTCTAGTTGTAAATCAGTCTGAAACTCATTCCAAAATAAGAAGTGGCCCCAATCCTTGTTCCTTCTCTGTAGCAGTTCACAAATTAGGAGTTTGATCAAACCGTGATGAGAGAGTCTGCCTTCAACCTTATTGGGCTTAGATTTGAATTGATGAGCCATCTTAGTCAAGATTTTATGGAGATAATAAGGTAGATTGAGGAGATTTCTACCAGTGAAGTGATTCATCAGTTTGAAATGATAGATCATCACCCTATTATATCTACCTTTACAAGTTATGTAGACAAGAATTGATTTCAACAGGTGTTGCCATTTCTCTTCAAGATAGGACATAGGAATTTCCTTCTTCCATATGAGACACTTGTGTTTTGTCTTCAAGTAAGATCTAAATTCTACATCCTTGGTGATAGTAGTTTTGAACCAGTTCTCACCTGTTCTTGGAAGCTCTGTAACATCATCTATTAGGGCTTCATCTACCTGGAATTCCTCTTTTCCAATTATTTCCTTTATTCCATCGAATGACAGAGAAAATTCTTCTGCCACCTGCTGGTGAGAACTCTGCAATTTCTCACAAAATCTGTAATAGCCCACGTCCTTTAATCATTGGCACACCTCAGGGTGTGAATCAAGATAGTCAATATCATCTAGCTCTTTCCTGAGAGTTGGTCCTCCTCTCTTCATTTGCTAGAATTATCTTGTACCTGCAAATTGAAAAATTTGGGCTTGGGAGGAGATAGACACAGGGAAAAATCAAGGAGGTTTGTGCTCAGCTATGTCAGAGGCAAGAAATGGGGAAATAAGAATAATGCAAGCTCTAATTTTGAGGGATGTGAGAGGGTAATTAGGATTTGAAATGATAATGATTATTCGATAAACATCGAAGGATAGGAAGTACAAAGACCACTTGATCTCATGAAACTTAGAGTTGAAATGATCAAGTCATGATACGTCGAGATCAGATCCTAATTCCTAGGACAGGTGTAAGATCTGGAGGGTTTAGGGTTAGATAGATGAAATCATAATCATAATAACTCGTAAAAAACCTCTTACCAAGTCATACTCAATAGCTCCTCTATCTTTTCGGCGGCTAACTACAATCATAACACTTCACTAAGACTTGCTAACCATTTAAAATCTCCCTGGGATTTCGGTGGCTAGGAGAGCCCCGAATTTCGCGCTTAAGCCATCGAAAGCTAGGGCTTTCGGTGGCTTAGAAGCCCTTTTGAAAAGGCAGTTAGCCACCAAAACCTTTATTTTGAGTTTTTTGAAATAAAAACTAAATCAAATGTTTTTCAAAGTGTATTACAAGCTTAAAGCTCTTTAAAATGAGCCTTAAAAAATTTAGAAATGTTCTTTCTAATAACAACCTAACACCTAATCACATGAAATTGACTAATTTATTTGAGGAGATAACATGCTAGGAAATCAGGAATTTCATCACGAAACCCACAAATAATATCTGAATCATCAGATATCCTATCGTTATAGGTCACTAACACCAGAGAGATACATTCATAAATCAAATGCAAGATCGAATAGCTACAATTGAAAGCACGGTAATTGACATTCATGCCTTCAAGAAACAAGCATCAGAAATCAATGCGGGATTGCAGATTGTTCAACAGAATTTCTATGAAAGTTTGGATACTATCCAAAATCATTATCATGTAATCAATAATTCATTGCATATTGTTGATGACAAAGAGAAAGAATCTATTATTGCTAGATCCAAATTTTAGGAACTTATAGGGTGGAGGAAAAATCTCAATATACCAGGACTTGTTCCTTTTTCATAAATTGAGCAGCTAAAAGGAGAAATGGCCTTAAAATCCTGGGAAAAAAATCTTGAAGAAAGTAAAAGAATAGATAAAGAGGCAAAGTATGTTTGTCTTAATGCTCTTTTAGTTGTAGATGTAGAGATGGCAGAAATTGATATCGGTAATATTCATGCATATATTGGACAAGTCGAGATTGAAAAGAGAAAATAAAATCTGAAGAAAAATAGGGAAGGAATGAAAAATGATATATCACAAATCAATCATGTTGATTTGAAAATGTTAAATGATCTTCTGGTAAAACAAATTTTGCAATATCAAATCACCCAACAGGCTGCAGTAACAATTCAAAGAAATTTACCATTAGTGCATAAAAGGGTTTTTACCTTTGAATTAAATGCCAATATGGAACCCCCCAGGTTCCTTATTGCACTATTGGATTTGCATGTGCAATACAAGGATCAGAAAAAGGCAGTTGCATCTACGAGAAAATAAAGGTAGAATGAATCGTCATCAAACGAAGAAGTTCTCAGAAGGTGGACAAATGTTCAAAATCCTTGTAATATCTAGTTAGTTTGGATTTTATTCTATTTTGATAGCTAAGAATGTGGAAAGTCTAACCACTTTTGGCTAAGACAATTTTTCATAAATAAGTATATTAGAGATGTAATCATGGCTTCTTTTGATTGAATGTAAAAGAGAGACCTCTTAATACAAATTATAGAGAAAAGACAGAGATTCTACATTTCATTTCTTTGAGTTATGTGCTTTTTTCATGTTGCTATTTAATCATAATCCATTTCTTCACTTTATGGTGCTTAAGGATTGAAAGACTACAATTTAGTAATACATCCATTGTGGTCCATATAATTGGAAGTCTATTCAGCTACAATTTTTCCTCTATTATTTCTTTGAGTAAAACAAGACTTGTATCTGCGTGGATATCCTCATCTCAATTCATCTTTAAGACATACTCTTCATGTTTCTTCTATTGCAAATAAGGTAAGATTTATCAGCATTGGATACCTTACTTTGGTTTACGATTTTGTTTACCACAATTCTTATTTTCATCTCTTTAATATTGATAAAACTCAAAGGAAGAGATATTGCCTCTTTGTTTTCTAAATCATTAAGTTATTTGAAGTTCCATCTCAAACTGAAGGTAGAAAAGCATTATAAAAACAAATATTTTAAATTTTGGATGCCTAAAATTATTATGTGAGCCTAGAGTAAATCTCAGGAACAACACTCCCAAATGAGTAAAATGACCTCTCTAAAGTAGTGGGATGGCCTCCATCAAGTGTGCTAGTAGCCCCTCTACATCCTCCAAAGGACCAAGGCATCAATCAAGTGTGGATCCATGTGAAATCCATCATCCAAGGAGGGGCTCATATAGTATAATGTATCCATAAAAATTGGAGGCATGTACACAAGTCTGTAGGGACTGTTATATTCTTTGCAGTGAATGAACAATAAACCAATTGGCTAGTCGAGGTGGATCGATTGGATGAATGTTCAACTAGATAGATAATTTGAGTCGAGGGTTACGTTGAGGTCAAAGTGAATGATCGAGAAGTTGAAAGGTTGGCAGCTAGGACGTATATAGGAGGTCAAGTGGTATCCAACTGAAGATTGACTAAAGTTTGATTGGGTATCCTATTGGTAGTCGATTGTAACAAAATCCTAAGATTCTCAGGATTGCAACCAATTATCTACATGGATCTATAACCATTTTTGGGTGCCATGATTTAGGATTTTTCCTACTGTAAATCCTATAAATAAGGTGCATTGTAATTATAATAGTTAATTTATTTAGAAGAATCATGAAGGCTCATGTAGATGCAAGTCGAATTGACTGCAGAGTTGTTCTTGTGAAAAGAAAGAGAGCAGGATGACAATTGTGTCTTAGGTGTAGACGAAATTTATTCATGTAACTTTTTATTCAATGAATGAATAATACAACAATAGAGCAAGACACTTAAGGAATGTTGGTTTTCCCGGGTTGAGTTTCCAGGGTAAAATCTCTATGCACTATGGGTGCCTTCATTTAATTTCTACTTAAATTTGTCTTCTCTTTCCTGGTTGGTTTAGTGTGAGTATTTATATTATCTAGAAGTGGTATCAGAGTGTATATGAGTAGTTATGATACAAGAAGTATCAAATCTCAAATATCTTGCTCTGGCCAATTCATATCAGAGCAAGATTAAGCAGATCTTGGATTTGAGCTAAACCAAGGTCCAATGGGATTTGTAAGTCAATGATCATTAAAGTTGTAGTTGAAATAATGGAAAGCAGTTCGATGATAATGATAAAAACTTCAATATCCATAATTTTGAGCTTTGGAAGCTTAAAATTGAAGATCTCCTTGTAGATCGAGAATAGTGGGCAGCGGTATGCCCAGGAACCATTATGATAGGTATGTTAAAAGAATAATGGGAGAAACTTGAGCGAATGGAAAGGAGTATGATTCAAAGTTTTCTTGTAGATTCAACATTGTTGATTTTCTCAAGTGAATACTTTGCAAAGAAACCGTGGGACAAGTTGGGAAGCTTGTACTAATTAAAATCCCTAGTAAATAATTTGTTCCTTCAGAAGAAATTGTATCTTTTGAGGATGAGTGATGTTAGATCACTAACAGAGCACTTAAATGCATTCAATATTGTAGTACGTCAGTTATTGTATGTGGATATTAGAATCACTAAGAAGGAGAAATGTGTTATCCTATTACATTCTTTATTAGAATCTTGGGATAGCTCAATCGAGGCTATAAGAAGTAATTTGACCACACTAGTGCTTGAATACGTGGTTCCATATCTATTGTAAGAATAAATGAGGCAGGAGAACATATATGTAACACACCCAACCTCCTAACCCTCATTAGATTGGTGGGGTACAAAATTTCTCTCTTATTTCCTCCAAATCACCTTTCTTAACCACACCTACAAATCTACTACTGAGCTCATAAGTCATCTTTGCTCACCGAGAGATTTCCAATGACTGTAATTATGCTCAAATATGATATCAAGATCAAAACTTATGGCCTCCTAAATCCTTCAGTATTTTCCCTGCCAATTCCACCTCATACCAGCATGGCATACATGTTAGTACATGTCAATTGTAACATCTGGCATGGCTGGCATGTTGTGTTGATGTGTTGGGACACATAGTTTCGACATGGAAAGTCTCATATCCACTACAAAACGATTAGTAGAACCTCGGCGTGGAACCAACACTAATCCAAAAATATGGAGATATGGATTTCCTCAAAATGGAACAGATGAAAACTTTCAAATGTTGGGTATATAAGCCTGCGGAACCCTATCCCGAAACCTTAACGCATTCGGGATCCAGAAGATCACAAAAATGACACCAAATAAACTTCTTGATATCAAATGATCTAGATATCTGGGGCTTCAACCCCCTCTTGATCTTACCTTGGAACCTGATGTGAAAACATGAAGAATCTAGGAGTATGGGGTGCTACCCCTTCTGAGTTTACCACAGAAATTTGAAGCAAAACCCTGAACCGTAAGAAATCCAGTATCCAAAAAATCTTGAAAGTCCCTTTATACTAAAAGTCAAATCTGGATGTAGAACACTGAATGAGAACTTTGATGCATCTAGAAATATGGGATCTAGGGAAATCTATAATTCATTTTTTCTCAAATGTTGGATCTGGATGTCCAGTTGGCGCAAAAGAAACAAAATCCTTATGTGGCATGACACCTCAAAATTTGTCCAAACTCTAGGTTAACGTGGCACTTCCACATGGAAACTAACCTAGCCAATTCATATGACTAAGATAATATGGTATGACATGTGGTGGATGATGTCATCATGTCCTCCAAACCTCTAACAGAACTCTACATTGAAACCTTTCCATATTCAGAAATCTTGGTTCTAGGATTTCCAAAAAAGTAAATTATGTAATGTTCCAGATTTTTGGATATGACATCACCTAAGACACATGACACATGGACCTACGTGGAAATAAATGTGGACCTCAAAGGAACCAGGTCCCCTCTCTGTGGAACCACTCCTCATAACCTTGTCCCATCCAGGAATTTGGGCATCCAGGATTTCCCTAAATGTGCATTATTAAAAGTTCCAGATTTTTGGATTCGACATCATCACTATGCAAGGTCTATCATGGCGCAGTGCATGGCCTCTACTGCATGAAATCCAACTACAATGGCAACCCTCAGCATGAAATTATGCATTGGAACCTTGATCCATCTGGCATCTGGGGATATGATATTTCCCATAAAGTGATTAATGCAAACTTCTAGATCTCTAGGATCATGTTGGCAGCCACCAATTCTGACAATTTTTATCACATTTAAAAATCATCACAAAGAGTTAAAATCTTTATGTAGCTGCCTCCTCCTTGTGGTTATAAACGTTTATGTTTTCAGGCTTCGAGGCGATGTTTGGGATAAACTTATATTATGAGTTTTTCGTTTAAATTTTCGTTTGTTTTGTTTAAAATTCATGGCTACAAGCATAAAATTTAAACAAAAAAATTGGCTTGAGTAATGATTCTGTAGTTTGTATTTTCTACCTAAGATATTACACTTTGAAGGTGCCTATATGTTACTAAATGGAATTTTTATGAGCTCATTGATTAATTTATTGTCACATTTTATGTATGATGGTATTATACATGGTTGATTATATGGTTTGATCATTTTTGCACTGCAACCTTGGGTTAGAAATTGATACATGCTCTTTGTTATATCGGTCATGTCGTTGTCATGTCATTTGGTACAGGTCTGATGTACCTAAGAATACGCCTCATCTTGTTGTCCTGTGAAATTAATGAACCCATTCATTATTCGAATTGGCATTTGATTTTGGTTGAGGGTTTGTTCTTCATTATGGGTAATGGATCATAGTTCTACGTGCCCCTTTATTTTCTATCTCTCCGAACTTAATTTATCAAGCATGAAAGTCTCCAAGATTCATAGGTATCGGGTCATTTTAGTTTTCACAGACCTCTCTTTGCTACTCGTTTATTGGAAGTTGAAGCCTCCCTCCTGTGATATCTACTGTGTCTATTTCATCGTGACCATGGCCCATGTCGTTCGAATCAAACCTAATGGTTGATAGGCTCTTTTTTCCCACGACAATGCCATAGATGATTTGCAGGCTCAGGATTGGGATGTATTCATCCAGAAATTTGAAGGTTACAACCTTGCGGTCACACGGACCTTTGCCCAAAAATTCGATGGGTTTAGATCCAAGGTCGAGGATGTGCAATTGGAGGTCACAGAGGAATTTATATCCTGAGTGACATAACTCCCACAGGAAGGCGAAAAGTGGTTCAAGAATGCCAAATTGGGAGATGTTCCTTGGAGCCTATTCATGGTCTCTCACGAGTCTACCTACTACCCTAAAGGTATTCCTATTAACCTCATGAAACCTCGATGGCATGGCATTATTTTGATTTTGAAATAGTTTATAACATGTGAGGGCAGGTATGGTTTGGTATTTTTATACCACATCTGACTGTTGATGTTGTTTATAGGGATTAAATTGAACATGGCGTTCTACTTGTTAATGAGCCTATATAAAATGTCAAAACTCTATAAGAGATAGATCATAAACTCTCTGTCGAGCCTCTTTCATCACGGGCTTATAAAAATCATGTTGTTATCGCACCTGTCACAAATCGGGGACACTTGGGAGAGTTTCCAGAGTCGAAACAGTTTTTCCCAACCCGACAATACAGTGAATTCACCTGTAAACGTTAACCCCATTTCTGATAATATCGTGACCGAGAGTCCAGGTTTCAATTCACATATCGACTGTGAAGTTAATGAATCTATGTGTGTTGCTTTGCAAACCCCCATGGTTAAAACATCACGGTGCCCTTTTTCGCCCAGAAAATCGTTGGAACAGGTAGTGGACGAATTAAAAGGAAAGGTCCCCCTTGTTCTTGCCAACAAACTGAATCAGGTCCATAGTGATGAACCTATTGTAAATAAAATTTGTAACGGTAAGAAAAAGTAAGGCTCAGATCTAAATTTTATGAATAAGAGATCTAGTCGATTGATATCTAGAAGTTTAAGGAATCGAAAAAAGGATCATTTGAGCTCGATCTCTACGATCGACGTCAATGATCACTATTCAGATGAAGAGATCAATGATTTTCTTGCTAAGGAAGATCCAGACAACCAATGTCTTAAGAATGAAACTGTTGGTCAAGCTGAGTAGTATGAATTTGTCTCTAGTTTACCCTCATTTATGAAAGGCCAAGAGGTCTTTGTTGGAATTATCCATGACTTGAAACAAGCCACAAGGAAGCACGAAATACACGTTGTTGAATACATTCCACCTCGACCTACTATAGCACCGGTACATTGCGACAGTTGTTTGGATTAGCTAGAATGCTATTACAGGGACATACCATTGCTATAGGCGCAAGTAAAAAATCTGGCTTCTCGGAATTCTCTACTTGAACGAGAAAACCAAGAGTTGAA
Source organism: Picea engelmannii (assembly GCA_009831015.1). Taxonomy (NCBI): domain Eukaryota; kingdom Viridiplantae; phylum Streptophyta; class Pinopsida; order Pinales; family Pinaceae; genus Picea; species Picea engelmannii. The sequence goes on along the minus strand of ML782862.1, from coordinate 129,003 downwards.
AGCATGCACAGAAAGGGGAAATAAAAGACCCAAAATATCAAGTAATATAATTATAAAAAATGCAACCAACTTTAATGCCATCATCAATTCAGAACTGTTTGATCCTTCACTGTCTAATTTCTAATGGTAAAAGTGATTTTGTTTGATTTTATTTCATTTCATTTTGTTATGAAAGTCAAAATAGGAAGATTTAGTTTTGATTTTCTTGGTTGATATAAGACTAGCTATAAAATCTCTGATTCTGTATCCAGTCTATTTCTGAATATTAGTTAGCATTATTTTCTGAATATCAATTTCGTTTTTCTATCTACAGGAAATGATAATTATGATGTTGTTTACATGGAGAAACCATCTTGGATCATACGCTCTATTATTTAGTAGTTTATTTCTTTTATTTTGATAAAACTTTGTTATTATTTTGATCAACCAACTCCTACAGGAGTGGTTTCTTGTTGTACTATTTTTGTAAAACTATCTATTTTTAGTGCAAGGCTTGGTGGGGCATGCCCGTCCATCCAAAGGTCAGTGATAAGATGGGTGCCCAATAGGTAATCGTAAGTTAAGTAGGAAGGTAAATAGCAAGAGTGCCTAGCAACTAAGGATTCCAGAAGCAAGTGGTGGGTCCAAAAGCAAGTGGTGGGTTTGGAAGCCCGCGCGCCTGTTATTTAGATATTGTATTATCTACGCTCTTGGGGGATTTCACTCTATATTGCATGATAAGAGTTTGTAAATCCAAAACTAGTTTAAATAGTGATCACTGTTAGTAGTGAGGATAATTTTTGTTGGGATGCATTATGGACATGTGACTTGGACAATTGATGGAGAAGTTATTCACCATTTGGCTTTAGACCTGTGTGATGCTTATTCCATTTTTGTTTGCCTAGATCTTATGAAATATTATTATGCTTAATGCAGATTTAGTATGTTTATCATGTGGTGTTTCATATTAGTAAGTATTTAAATGTTGTCTATAATTTATTATTCCATTTTACATCTATGATCAATCTGCCATTTCACTATTGTCGATTTATTCTAGATATTAAATGATGGATTATATTAATGTTGTGAATTGAGTTTCCTCTCTTCATAAGTGTTGATTATCATAAGATCACCAGATCTATGTATCTATCATTCTGTTGTTATATTCCCTCTCCAATGCATCTTTGAGTTTGTTCTGGGAGTATTACCATTGTTCTGTTACAGGTTTCCCTCATATACAGGACAGTTAGGAGCTCGAATTACACAGGATGATAAATTCAATTTAATCGATTAGTTACATGTTAGTTTTCATTTAGTTGGATTATTTAATAATGAAATAAGGATAGCACGAATTAGATTTGACTGTTTATCTATTCTTATTTCAATTATATTTCCTTAATATTCATTAGTTTTAGATTTTTAGATATTGAACAGAAAACAGAAAAATGTATATGCTTTCTTTATATCTTTTATAAACACTTTCAAGAACATATGTTTCGCAAGATATCAAGTAAATATTGCAAGTTGTATATACATTGTTTATAATCATTTTCACCTGTTCATGTTTCTATTTTGACACTTGTAATTATTAAACTTATATTCTTAGTATCATAGTTTTTAGATTATTTTCATTTCTTTTATCATTTTTAGGACTTTAGTTGGCCAACGGAGCCATTAAACCCATCGGTTCATTTCATTCCAAACATCTTGGGTTATTTATACAACCCCGGTCTGGATTTGACCTTCTAGTTGACGGTGTGTCACTTACGCCTGTCAACAGATCCAAAACTTCAACCATGTCTAAAATCCTACCATGAACAAAGTCTAGATGGTCGATATCAACTAGCCATGTGATCCAATGGATGAGTTTAAAGGGCACTAGCCAAAGGCTTCATGACCAATCACAAGCCTACCCTCATCCTACTTCAATTCTATGTTGACACTCGTCAACCCCCTCATGGCATACGAACCACCACCTGGCACGACACATCACCATCCCTTCTTCTTTGACGCAATTCACTCACACACCAATTTCTCTGCCTCATAACTTGCAAAAGAAAAATGGGATGGAACCTTACCTCTGAACCTTTTCCATCCGAGCATTTGAGATTTAAGAAAATGTTAAAATCACATTTTAGAAAAGTCCAAACCTCTAAATATTTGGATATTTGGGATCCCGGAATTCACCCACCTCCAGATCCTATCTTTGACAACAATTGAACAACACATATCCTTTGGGACATGGATGATTTTAAGGATGGAAATTTATATTAAAATATAGAAACATGGGCTAATCTTGCTAGTCCTTAATATGCAAAATATAAAAAAATTGGCGATAGATTTGTAACAATATTCAAATTTCTAAGGATTTTATATAGTTTCTATAAAGTTTTGGCGATTTTTAAGGTAAAATAATTTTATTCTATAGAAATTGGGTGAATCCTTTTTAGAAAAAATGGAAATTAGTGAATTTCTTTCTGGAAAAACCATGGAAAATTACCCCATTGGAAAAATTTATCCCCTAAAATCATTTATGCTTCAAGCCACAAATTCAATGGTTGAGATTTCAACCTCATCTTATATGGTTATAAAGAGTACCCTCGGTTGGCTCCAATACAATGTCAGTGCTTGTCCACTTCTCGTTGACAAGAATGGTCGACACCTATCCTGACATGTCGACATGACATCGCCCACCCATGCTCTCTCTCCTTCGTTATAATATTAAAGAGGAGGAAAGTGGAACCTCACCAAATACGACATCTAGGGATCCGAGACTTTGGAAAATTCAATATCATCAAAAGTTCATATTTTTGCATCTTCGAATATACAGGATACTGTGCATCTGGATATATGAATATTTGGAACCCTTTTGCCTACGCGTAAATTTAAATGGCCCAACCCACAAGTTTTTTCTCTTCTCCTCGTTCTGGTCTTCCATTTAGGTTCTGAGGGAGAAAAATCATTACCTCCCCGAGGGCACAAGGCTCAATTCTCATATACCAAGATCAGACATTCTCACTAATTTAGGTTTCATAGAGAACAAGGACCATGAATTAAATTTAAGGCTTACAGAGAGCATAAATCCATCCATCCCTCTACTCATTTCTTGGAGTCTTATGATATTTAATCAAGCTCTCTTTATAGTTGTTCTCATAGGTTAAATAACCAGAAGTAGATTTACTAAGAATACAGGAATTACATCCATTCCTTCTATTCCAAGTTCTAGAGAGATAGAACAAGTAAAATTCATACATGCAGAGAGTACCAACTAGGTGCTCATTTCCTCTCTCTCACGGAATTACTCAGAAACCATACAATTTCATATACATTACAAGTATACACACATTACATAATATACAGTAAATGCATAGGGAAAGACTTGTTTGTTTCAGAATAAGGCTAGCCAGGCCAACTGAATAAGGGTGAATGCCTTTCCACCCAACTGTAGGATCAGATGCACTATATCTCTACAATTTGGCCACCCTCATGCCAAGCCATGATACCACCAAGGAAGTCTCTCATGATCTTAGAGAAAATAGAACAATGATGGCCACTCTCTTTCACACAACTACTTGTTGATAACCCGTACACCCTCCATGCCTAGGGTATCCATGAGGTTTATCAAATGCCCTCTCACCTCATTTCGGGTTCAGTTTTCACATAAGTTCACTTAGATCAGCAATGCACATTGTCTTTCTATGAACTCTTTCCTATCTACCCACACATGGTTTCTTCCCTTGCTCGCAGTAGACTCTGTTATTGCCTACTTTAGTCATATTTTCCACCATCTACCTATTTTGTTCTCCCTGCCTAATAACCCATGTGCTCGTCATTTTTGTCTCAAATTTTCTCAAGTCCTCTCCATGCAGTTGGGAAGTTCACATTTTTCCATGAACTTACTAGTCCATTACTCCCATGCATTTATAAGGAAGGTACTTCTCAACTGTCCAACCATACTTCATAATGGATTTACTTCAATTCTAAGCTAGAGGGAAATAAATGTTATTTCCCTAAAAAATAATTCAACAAGGTGGTGTGGGATCCCTTGACATAATGAACCCCCTCACTCTTTCCTATAGTGGTATCATGGCTATTACTTGTGCTTCACCCATCAGTTAGTTGTTTGTATTTTGTTTATTAAACAATAATATATTTACAATATTCACAAACCATAGAATGGAAATTATTATCTCTGTGTTGAGATAAACCATCACTAATCATAATTAATTACAATTAATTCAAGGTATTAAAATGGTGTGTTACATTATCATCCCCCTTAATAGGAACATCATCCTCGGGGTTCTTCTATACCTCAGTTGTCTTTTCCATGTCTGCATCATTCAGTTGCTTCAGCAGGTATCGTTTTCTTTGCAGCCTGGTTCATTTACAGTCCTCTATAATTTCGGCAACATGCCTACAATAGTTGTCAAACACCATGCACATTAAAACCAAGGTAATGCACAAAATTTGTTTTTGTTCATAATTCAAGGCAAAACACACTTTTTAGCACAATAATTATCGATGCATTCATGGATCTGCATCCATATGGTTTCCATGTCAGGACTCTACTCATTGTTCTTCATTGAAATACTCATTGTGCTCATGATCCCATCTATCATGTTATTCTATTCAAGTCTCTTATTCCTTGCAATCACGCACATTCCATGCTTAGGCATACCATTCTCTGTTCCACGGTCCCTTAGGTGATCCATCTTTCCTACCAATTATTTCTTGCATAGGAATAGTATAGATACTCATGGAATCTTACAGTCAAGGCCTCCATTTGGCCTTCTCTAACACAACACAACAATATCATAGGAGATCATGGCATGTCACAGGGTCCCCATGTCACAACAGTGGACTCTTTCCATGTTTTCCAATTTAGCATCCATCCTCCATCCTTCTAGGATAGATCTGTCATCTCACATGTATCTGTTAGCGATATTTCTTGTAAGGGGGTTAGAATGCAAAGGAATGGGTTAAAACCCACCTGTCCGAAGTTTGGAATGCTTACGCGCCTGTGGTAAGCTACAAGAAAGTTTGGGC
>ML782862.1:0-109911 GCA_009831015.1 Picea engelmannii | reverse complement strand
GGGTTCCCAAAGGTGAACCTCATGTTGAATGTTATCTCTTAAAGTTCCTATGAATACATCAATCAAGTGCTCATCTAGAATATATGTTACCTTTATATTCAATCTTTGGAAGTTCTCAATGTGCTCTATAACTGAACCCTTTTGCTTGAGATTTATCAATTGGCTAAAGAAGGTATTGCTCATTGTATCATCATAGTGTGTTGTCATTTCTTCCGTGAAAATTGTCCAAGTGACAAGTGATTTACGAGAACAACGCCATCTATACCATACAAATTGATTGGGTTCTAAATATAAAGAAGCAATTCGTACCTTTTGTGTATGTGGCACATTATGTAGATCAAATAATTGATCCATCTGAAGTATCCATGTGATAGGGTCCTTGCCATCAAACTTCCTCATATAGATCTTAGGAACGTGGTTGGAACGCAGTTGGTCTTCAACCCAAGGTTAGAGTTTCTCCATTCTTGATTCACCTTCCTTGTGTCATCATCATGAATTTCATGGGATTCATTTTCACTTTCAGGTGTCCTCTCTGTTATGAAATTTTTCAATACTTCCATGATCTCCCCTTTTAAATTGTCCATCTTAGTATTTATTGTCTCAAACTTAGCTTCTGTTGAATCCATCATCTCTTGTAGTTCATCTTTTGTTAATGTCTTCTTTTGTAAATCATTTATGTCCCTACGCATTTCTTCACCTTCATCAAGAGTCCAAGTAGGATTGTCTAGAGGCTTATTTGGTGTATAAGTTCCCTTTTTGGGTGGCATGTTGGCCAAGTATCACTTTTGAACCTTAATTTTGAGGTGGTTCTGCTAGACAATCTTTCTTATGTTGTTTCTCCCAAGTTTTGGCCCTTCTGGGTATGAAACTTTATTTTTTGTAGTTCTCTGATATTTCTTCTTTTCAATGCCATAGGTCTGATCAAAGTTGGATGTTCCAAGTGGAATTTACGGTAACTTCCCCACAACTTGCTGATTTTTGGCCTTTCTAGGAGATCTCACTTGTATAGCATGCATCGCACAAAATAATTGATATAAAATTATGAAACTCATACAAGAAATACTACAGACTGTCCACTATCCAATGAAACTTGTCTCACTCAATTTCGATACTCTAGGAAGAATTTATGATTGTTTTACCTGGAACACCTTCTTGAGACTAGTCAATAGGACTAGTCAAATACCCTATCTTCCACAGGGTGTATCTACAAATGTAAGATGACCCAGAAGATGAACGTTTTACCAAAGATACCTTACTAATTTTTGTGAATATCCTCTGGAGTTTAGGGTCTGAAACATTATAGAAAACGTTTTATAGTGAAAATTCCGCAATGACTCAATTCAGGATGATTCCAGAACCCTATCTTGCACAGGTTGTATCTTCGAAAGTATAAGGCCTCAGGAGTGGAAATTTTAACCCAACGTACCTTGATCTATCTACTAAATATTCTCCAAGTCGTTCCTTCTGAAACATTGTAGAAAAATAGTTATAGTGAAAATTCCAAGGTGTCTCAGATGCAGCAACGAAACCCCAAGACCTTGAGCTCGGATACCATATGTTAAGAACCAAATATCAATATAGCATAGAAAAACCTCAAAATAAGTACTCAACGCCTTGAAAAAGAGATAATTTCAAATAATAAGCCTCTTTAAGGGGCAACCTCCTTTTATCCCACATAAATGTTCAAGTACAAGATGATTCCAAATGAAAATATCTCCTTGGTACATATAGGAGACTTAGGAGGTATAATTACAACTAATGGAATAAAGCCGACATAAATAAAATAACATTACTAATGTAATATGCCCCAATTAAGGGGTAATGAGCCAATATTAGGGCTTAACATAGGTTCCTTCCTCTATGATACCCTGCCTGGAGATTAATTACATACATGCAATCAATTCACAATAACATAAAGCATGGTTGAAGGAGTTTCTTACCCAATTCCTTCCAAATCACATGAAATAACGACATGATAAGTTTGATACCTATATAGATGCCAACAATCTTCCTAATGTTACCTTCTCAATTAGATGCTTCCTGGGGACACATAAGGGCCCTTCGTCAATTTTTCAATAGCAAACTTATTGTCTTTATCCTCCACCTGAGATTGTCCACCATTGGCAGATGTCCCCTCAGTAGCTCCAATATTTCCTACACACAACAATTATAATCACAATTATATCAATTTTCATGTCAAGTCACAATACATGTGCCAAAGAATTTAAATCAATAAACATTTTCAAAATTGTCCTAGCATATCTATATGCACTCTATCACATTGTCCTCAATGTTTGTTGGTGCAACATAAAAAGTATTTCAGCTATTCTACTTTCACACAGTAATTAGCATTCGTATGCCTGGGGTATTTACACACATCAACTTCCTTAGTCAATCATTGTAATGAAATAACAAGAGATGAACCAAGGGATTTTTCCCTCTGATTCCTTTACACAATCTTTAATTTTTAGCTTAGTTGAATTGTTTCCAAGACCTCTTTGCCATTTTAATAACATGTCATTACCTAGAGTGTTCATTCAATCATAAATATTGATTTAGTTTGCTTCCACTAGATGTACTTGTTTCCTTAGAAACATATAACACTACTAAATAGTTAGATTTTTATGGTGAGAAAAGTCTTATTCCTTTTCTCCTTCTTCGCTTCTGCAATCTATCTATTTTGGGATATATTGACCCCATTTCCCTTGAGCATTTTTTGAGTCAATTTCAACTTGACATGTTCTCACTTAGACAACCTGTCTTTCCTGGATGTAATATCCCACTTCAACATCAAAATTAGCTCATGAATTCAATAAGGTACATTATGTACACTCAATGTATGGAAACCAAATTAATTAACAACTTTTTTAGCTTATGTATGTCCTCAAAGTGTAATCTAGGATTCTTATACACGTAGGCTTTGAATCCCACTATCTAGTTTTCCAGCAGTCATAAATTTTATGGCTCTTTTCTCCTGACAGATTATTTACATAGCCTAATTACATGGAATCTATCTCAACCTACAACCTTCCTTATTGCATATCCATCATCACCTAAAATGACCACAAACCTGCGTTAGCATCAGCTATATCATTTCATATATTTACCCAATTTGTCTTTAAGAATTATAGGCATGCATTATTATTATGCATTCAACCACACATCCATATACGTGCATCTAGTCTATCAGCATGCATTCACAATATTCCTTTTGGTACTTCAACCATATGCATCAGCATAGTGTGTGTGTGTGTGTGTGTGTGTGTGTGTGTGTCTAAAATTGGAACACTTTATAATTTCACATGCACATATATTTAAAATCATTCTATCTTATTATTATTCACAATCAATCACATGAAAACTTTAAAGGCGTAATCATATTGCCATATTCTCATAACAGAGCATTCTTGCTCATTTTCTCTTTCATCATTTCACGTTATCTCTCTCTCTCTGAGGAATGGAGTACAAACCCCTCATGCTAGTATTCGAACAAAACAATCAGACTCTTCAACACAGAGTCATCTATGTATCCATAGCATTATTCAAAACCTGGCAAGTACTAATCTTACCTCATAGTCCACTTAATCATGCCTGCAGTCATACCATGGAACCTTATAATACATTCAATCCATATATATATATATATATATATATATATATATATATATATATATATATATATCAACATACAAGTCCATTGCTTGCACCGTTTTCGTGGCATTCATACTCATTGGCATTTTTAATTTTAATATCAGCCTTCCCTGAGATCTTACAACCATTCACATGACAAGTCTCACAAGAATACTCATGAATATGTTTTCCTTTTTTACAACATCTATAAAGAGGTCACTCTTTCCCATTTGCTACAAAAGCATTCCATTTATCAAAAAATTTCACTGGGTAATTACAACATTACCTAGGGGATATCATCTATCGGCCCTATCTCTGCCTCAAATCTTTCTAGGTCAAGAAAATTTTACCAAGGGAATACTTACTTAAATTCCCTTTCATTGTTACTTGAGAATACCAAGACATGCCTATATAGATATCATCCATATCTAGATGTCATCTGAACCATTGATCTTCTGGGAATTTTCCAAGCACTCCCTTTACCAGGCTCTAGATCAGCACCTCATTGATCCTTTGCATTTTCTTCATAAGGATACATGCATTAGAATCATCAACATTTTTATTCATAATGTTATCTTTCCTTCTATTATCATATCATCATTAGCTAAAATGATCATTGGCAACCCTATACCTCACAACCACAACCAACAACAGATTATTTCAACTATTTTTCTCTTGCATTTACATGCATAAACATGCATTCAGGTCTATATATATATAGGAAATAACAATTTTATTCATTAGTGTTATAAGTTCATAAACTTGCTCATATGTTGATGTCACTTGACCCCTTCTCCAATAGTTACTTGCTAAGCCCCATTATTGACATAGTGTATCATTAGATACAAATAGTAAGGGTAAATACTGCTAATTCTCTTATTTATTATCCATAACAGGTTTCCAAAGGGTAAACTTTAATTCTCCCATCAACACTTGGGTACTTTTATACTCTTAGCAGCCTACCTCTTTTATGAAAACAAGCAATAGTCCAAGGGACTCATTTTGCTTGTCTTGCAATCTTAAAATTGGATCTTAATGAACATATCATTCATCCTTGGAACCTCTCAATTCCAAGCAACCACATCATTACCTGCTCCTAAAATCCATTTACTTATACTCAAGTGGGAATAACCAACAACATGCCTCTTTCATTATGAATTGACCTTAACAATTTTCCATCAACCCTCCAAGCATGAGGAATTATTCCTATAGGGCTTAGTCTTTTTTTTATAAGCAACAATCATAACTTCTAGGGGATCTATCAACCCATACTCATAGATAGCATTACAACCTATTTAAAATAATCTAGTTCATCCATTCTCTGGACTCATGCAGCCTTATAAAATGATTTTTCTTCTTCTGTCATTTACATTTAGATTCAACCATCAATGCATGTCAGCATATCCCCACTCTTGTAGGATTATTTCTCATTCCAGCAAGATCATGGAATAATTCTTCTGCTCTTAAATCAACATGTTCATTTTTTTGTTGTAAGGAATTTTGAAAACAAAATTTGATCTGAAGTCCTTCTTCTCAAGGAACCTGTGCAATTGATATTTAAGTTATAGTGTAGAGAACAATTTGTCAACAAGATCATCTTAGCATTGGTATATCATTCATGTGAACTTTCTCTAGCCCATTCAAACCTAGTGTTTGAACTCTCCTCTGATACCACCTGTAACACACCCAACCTCCTAACCCTCATTAGGGTGGTGGGAGGTTCAAAATTTCTCTCTTCTTTCCTTTAAATCATCTTTCTTAAACACACCTCTAAATCAGAAACTGAGTTCATAAATCAACTCTACTCACCGAGAGCTTTCCAAGCACTGTAATTATGGTCAAATCCGAGCTCGGGATAAAAAATTATGGCCTCCTAAATCCTTCAATCTTTTCCTTTCCAATTCCACCTCGTGCATCACATTGGTCCACATCAATTGTACCACCCAACATGGTCGGCATGTTGTGTTGATGTGTCAGGACACATGGTTTTGTCGTGGAAAGTTCGGACTCCACTACAACATGGTTGGCGAAACCAAAAATTTGAAAATCTGAATATCTAGATTTCCTCAAAATAAGCAACATGAAAACTTCCAAATGTCATACATTCAGATATTCAGGCCCGCAGAACCTTGTCCTAGAATCTTAATTCATATGGAATCGGATATCTTGAGGATCCGAAAATTGACACCAAAGAAACTCTCGGATATCGAATGATTCGTATATCCTAGGTTGTGACCCCCTCATGAAGCTTACCTTGGAACCTGATGTAGAACCCTGAAGCATACGAGAGTTCAAGATGCTACCCCTTCTGGCCTTACCATGGAAATTTGAAGCAAAACCTTGAACCATCCAAAATCTGAGATCCAAAAAATCCCAAAAGTCCCTTTATATAAAAAGTTGGAATGCAAAACCTTGACTGGGAACATTGACGCATCTGGAAATCTAGGATTTGGGGAAATCTATCATTCCCTTTTTCTCAAATGTCGGATTTAGATGTCCAGTTGGCGCAAAATTCATGAAGGCCTTACATGGCATTCCACCTGGAATGACACCTCGCAATTTGATCGGACACCAAGCTAACGTGAAAGATGATGCGGCACTACCATGTGGCAGTTGATATGGTCGATTTGTACGATTAAGATGATGTGGCTGATAATGTCATCATGTCCTCGAAACCTCTGATGGAACTTTGTGTTGGAACCTTTCCATATCCAGGAATCTGAGATCTAGGATTTCCAAAAATGAAAATTACATAATGTTTGGATTTCCAGATATGATGTCATCTGAGACATGTGGCACATTATCCAACATGACACATGGATCTAAAACGTATCAGGGCCCCTCTCCGTGAAACCCCTCCTCATAACCTTGTCCCTCCAGGAACCCGGGCATCTAGGATTTCTCGAAATGCACATTATGAAAAGTTCCATATTTTCAGATTCGACGTCATCACTACATAAGGTCTAATCTTGGCATGACGCATGGATTATGTCACATCGAAATCAAATGCAATGAAAACACTCGACACGGAATTGTGTACTCAAACCTCAATCCATCTGGCATCAGGGGATCTAGGATTTCCCATAAAGCGCTTAATGCAAACTTCTAGATCTCCAAATATTTGGCTATTCGATATTTGAAACTTCAACCCCATTCGAAATCCTATGCTCAATAAAGGTTGAACAATCGAGATCAAATTCCCCTACGATCTGGCAGATGAGGTTAAAAGGAATTGGCCAAAGGATTCATGACCAATAGCAGGCCTACCCTCAGCCTGCTCCATTCTTAGCTAACACCCGCCAACCCCCTCATGGCATACAAACCACCACCTGGAATGACACATCACCATCGTGTCATCTTCGATGTGGTTCACTCACGCTCCAAACTCTCCATAAAATAACTTGCAAAGGAAAAAGGGGATGGAAATTTACATCGTAACCCTGCCCATCTAGGCATATGGGATTTGGGAAAATGTGAAAAACACATTTTAGAAAAGTTCATATCTATGGATATCTAGATATTTGTAAATCTAGGATTTGGGAGTTCTTTAACCTTCAAATCCTATCTTTGATGATGATCGAGTGACCCAGATCCTTTGATCTATAGATCAAATGGCTGAGATTTCAACCTCAGTTTACATGGTTATAACGGGTAACCTTGGCCCACTCTAATACAATTTCAACACTTGTCCACTTTTGATTGGAAATAATGGATGACACATGTCCCACCACGTCAACATGATGTCACCCACCCACACTCTCACTCTTTCTTTATAAGCTTAAAAAGGGGGAAGTGGAACCTTGCAACAAAACCTCGCAAAATCTGGCGTCTGGGGATCCAGGACTTTGGCAAATTTGATATCATGAAAAGTTCATATTTCTGGATCTTTGGATACTTGGGATGTGGCGCATCCAAATATCCAGATCTTTGAATATCCAGGATGCGACACGTCCATATATATGAAACCCTTCTACCTGCGTGTAAGTTTAGATGACCCAACCCATGGGTTTGTTTTCTTATATTGGTTCCAGCCTTCCATTTAGGTTCTAAAAGAGAAAAATCATTACCTCCCTAAGGGCACAAGATTCATTCCTCATATACCAAGATCAGGCATTCTCACTAATTCAGGTTCCACAAAGAACAAGGACTAGGAATTAAATTTAAGGCTTACATAGAGCACAAATCCATGCAACCCTCCACTTATTTCTCATAGTATTAGGATCTCTAACCAAGCTCTTTGTATACCCTGTTCTCATAGGTTAAATAACCAAAAGTAGATTAACTAAGCATACATGAAATAACATATGTTAGCACTTGGTATTTTCCTTGGGCTATATCAAGGAAACCCCAAGGTAACCATTTCAACCTACTTTAGACTGTATTTCTGACCTATACAATTAGAGAGTGCTCTCTCAAGGGCCAAAAGGCTCTAAGACTCAAAATATATTCAACAATAACATTCATAAGGTCGGATTTATGATAAGAACAGGTTTGTTTTTATAAAATTTGGTAGGACAAGCAAGGAAAAGGTATCATTAGGCAATGGAGTCAAAACCTGAAATCTTAATGCCTTAACAGTCAATGGCTAGTTGGTTTCTTTCTGAAGGTTTCAGGCAAAGTAAGCACTATGTTCAACAATTGAGAGTTTATGAAATGAGAGTTTGAAAAGAGGGGGAACTCCACCACAGTAAGAGCATCTACCCATGCATGAATTCTTATTGGAGCTTCAGAAGAACATACATAGAGGGAAACTACTAGAACAAAGCATTGAGAAAGAATGAATTATGAACCAGTGATTTACAAACAACACAATAAGCATTTGTTGTATGAATGGAGCATTAAACTAGAACGAATTCCAAACATTTCCTCTCAGTCAAATACTAGAAAGATATTAACAATAAATGGTAATGAATATAACATAGGAAATTTACAAGCCAAACATAACACTATGATGAATCTCAAACTCCTGAAGGAGACAACTTTTGCATTGAACTGCAAAACGAAATTCAAAGACTTTACACCCAGGAACAATAGAAATGGCTCCTCCAGCCAAGAGTCCAACCCTCTTACCTTCTTGTACAATGAATATATAGCCATATAGGTCCTTTCCATCTCACCCATTCGAACTCCAACCCCTTTCCCAAAATAGAAACAACTATAAACAGAAAATGACAAGTTTTAACTAATTTCCTGCTTTTCAGGAGGCGAAATTCTGAAAAATAGGCTTAAAAACACCACTTGTAATTCTCAAACCATAGCAGATGTGTAAAATATGAGAGATTTTTTGTATATAAGCTAGTTATGAAGACAACCCTCTCTCGGTTTTGTTAAATTCATCTCCATCTGGCCGCAATAGGTGTCACAAAAACATGTCTCAAACAGGAAATCACAAAAACGTAAAAAAATGGGCTCAAAGATTCCTTCAAATCTCCCAATCAGTGAAACCTGTTTGAAAAATGAAAGAGGTTAATGTTCTTGGGTACATGATTGACAATAACCTCCTTTGTATTTTTAAAATTCATCTTGGTTCACCCGGAAATCCTCCTGGAAGTCAACTGGTCAAAAATGTCAGTTCAGCAGTCTTAAAACAAAGTTTCAGCCGCACATTTTGTAGCACATGTCTAAATCTGTAGCGCCTAAGCCAATTCGTAGCACCAAAGGAGAATAAAGTAACCAAACCCTTCCTAACCTCCAAACAAGATAAAAAAATCTCATGGAGTACATGATGGCTATGAGGTTGATGCTGGTTCATACTTGCACCAGGATGCTTGCAACCTATCCAACCTACAACCTTCTTCCTTAACTAGTTCACAGCGCCAGTTCGCAGCGCCAACTCAACCATAGCTTGCATACTCCGAGGAGGATTTTAGTTGATGAAATGATATAATCCTTGGAGAACATGATCAATCTTATGTGTTAACATTTGGCTCCACAGGGGATGGAGACCTCCCTGTGAGGCTCCAAGAACATGCAATTCTAGTGCCTTATCCATGGGCTGCTCCCAACCTTTAACCTGTGAAAACTGCTATGACCTATGACCTTCAACTGAAACCAAATGCAAAATGAAAACTAACTGCCGAAAGAGATGCTCAGGGTGCTGACCTTATTTCACACAACCTACCTACCCTAAGCTAGCCCCTAAGTTGTTTAATCAAGTGAAATGAAAAATCCAATGGAGCTATGCAAGCATCTTGTCCATTGGTTGGATCCTTTGCATGTGTTTCTTCAAAGGCAACAAGGAATACCTAATTAAAGTAAATGCATCTAAGAGTTTGAAATCAGTTTCATCACTGGCTAAATCTAAAAACTTAAGCTCACTCATTGACTGCAAACATGTTGCAAAAGGATCTTGCATCTCATGAAGAAAAACCTCTTGTTGATCAACACATATAAAACAATTATCTTCAGTTTCATATGTTGGTTTTTGTTTCAATTCTTTATACTCACCATCAGTCTGGAAATATTTTGAAAATGACCTATGATGTCCTTCAAAAGAAATGCTATTTTGATTTTCAAAGGAAGAAAGGAAAATTGTGTGTTGACCAACTTGTTCTTGAAATAAAGTTTTAGGAAAGAATGATTCAAATAGAAAATTTCCTAACTATTCTCATATCCATGATCACATAAAAAATTTATATCTTCATCATCTTCACTTTCAAATTCACAACTACTTGATGGTTGCAAACTTGAATTGGTGAAACCTTCTACGTAACAAACTATGGGATCAATAAAATCTTCAGAAGGCTGTCGGTTTATAAGATGGTGAACTCTCTCTTTCATAAATTGGAATGAAGAAAAGAATAGGGGTAGAGCATTTCCTTCAGCGAACTCACTACCTTTTTGTTGTCCATCATCATGGCTGAAATGTGTGGGTTGTAAACCTTCATAAGACTGCTGAAAAGAATCATCCCCTGGAGATGAACCTACAAATGGCTGCTCTAGAATAAAAATGTCATAATCATCATAATACTCGTCATAAGGAGGTAAATTGGAAACCTCTTGAATATCCATAGCAAGAGTATTTGGATCAACAGCTCGCGAGTTAGCCAATTGATCATAATATGTTGTAATATTATCCTCATGATGAAATAAACACAGTTCCTAATCAGCCTCTTCTTGTTTTCCATGCCTATTCTCACACTTTTTAAGACTCGACGCTTCATCCTCCAACTTATCTGAAAGATTTCCACAAGCTCTACGATTGTCCTCCACCTCTTGGGCATCAGAGAACATATGTTGCAAAGACACAGACTTCCTCTCCAAGAGATAAAAAGAGAAATCTGAATGGAAGGCCATAGCATAATATAACTTGGAATTACCTTCATTTGGCTGAATCTATTCGGGTATTTTGTAATAATGACTAGCAAATCTCTTACTGAAATTTGAGATAGTTTCATTATTCATTCTTCTCATGGCATAAAATTCTAAAAGGAATAGTTACCATGACTTTCGTTTGCCCCAAAATTTCAAAAAAACATGACTTAGTTCCTTCCATGAGTTGATTGACTCGGGCAACAAATGCCTAAACCATTGCTTGACATCCCCAAGTAAAGACTGGGAAAAGGATCTCATGCAAACATCATCATGCTCAACTTCAAAGAGGTCAATGAAATGCTCAAAAGCATGAATATTTTTTTCAACTGTAAGGTTCTCAATTTATCCATCAAAAATAGGAAGGTATTTGTAATGCTTTGGAGGAAAATCATGAAGAATTGAAGGAAAATTTAAAGGTTTGTATATCTGTTGAATCTTGGAAGATACATGAATAGGTACAAAAGACGGTATATCAGCTTTGATTTCATAAAACTTAGAAGGTTGTTCAAGTTTATCATATGACTCAGATAAAGGGTCTTCGTCATAATCAGCTATATGAGGAGAAGGTATATGTAAAGTTTGTAGTGAAGGATATACAAGAGTGGGTTCATGGTATTCATTTGAATGCAGTAAATGAAGAAAACTTCTTTTGGAAAAATTAGGAAAGGACAAGAAGATATTGATAAAACAGAATAACACTTCTTGAAGAAAACTCAAGCCTGAGTAGCTGATTCTTCCATATTGTACTTCCATATCTCTGTGATGTGAGCTCGTCCTCCAGTGGAGTCTGTAAATTTGATTTAATCAGGAGTGGAGTCGTCGGGTAAAATGTACATAGCCTTCTTGTATCTGACTATTGTTCACCATCAACAATCAGCTCTAAAGCTTTGTCGTTCTTTCCCGAGGAAGATGATAGCTTTGGTTCCCCGGAAACGACGCCAAGATGTTAGCACTCGGTATTTTCCTTGGGCTATATCAAGGAAACCCCAAGGTAACCATTTCAACCTAATTTAGACTGTATTTCTGACCTACACAATTAGAGAGGGCTCTCTCAAGGACCAAAAGGCTCTAAGACTCAAAAGATATTCAACAATAACATTTAGAAGGTCAAATTTTTGATAAGAACGGGTTTGTTTTTATAAAATTTGGTAGGACAAGCAAGGAAAAGGTATCATTGGGCAATGGAGTCAAAACCTGAAATCTCAATGCCTTAACAATCAATGGCTAGTTGGTTTCTTTCTAAAGGTTTGAGGCAAAGTAAGCACTATGTTCAACAATTGAGAGTTTATGAAATGAGAGTTTGAAAAGAGGTTCAAGTCCACCACAGTAAGAGCATCTACCCATGGATTAATTCTTATTGCAACTTCAGAAAAACATACATAGAGGGAAACTACTAGAACAAAGCACTGAGCAAGAATGAATTATGAACCAGTGATTTACAAACAACACAATAAGCATTTGTTGTATGAATGGAGCATTAAACTAGAATGAATTCCAAACATTTCCTCTCAGTCAAATACTAGAAAGATATTAACAATAAATGGTAATGAATATAACATAGGAAATTTACAAGACAAACATAACACTATGATGAATCTCAAACTCCTGAAGGAGATAACTTTTGCATTGAACTGCAAAACGAAATCCAGAGTCTTTACACCCATGAACAATAGAAATGGCTCCTCCAGCCAAGAGTCCAACCCTATTACCTTCTTGTACAATGAATATATAGTCATATAGGTCCTTTCCATCTCACCCTTTTGAACTTCAACCCCTTTCCCAAAATAGAAACAACTACAAACAGAAAATGACACGTTTTAACTAATTTCCTGCTTTTCAGGAGGCGAAATTCTGAAAAATAGGCTTCAAAATACCACTTGTAATTCTCAAACCATAACATATGTGTAAAATATGAAAGAGGTTTTTGTATATAATCTAGTTATGAAAAGAGACCTCTCTCTGATTTGTTAAATTCATCTCCAGCTAGCCGCAATAGGTGTCACAAAAACATGTCTCTAACAGGAAATCACAAAAACTGAACAAATTGGGCTCAAAGATTCCTTCGAATATCCTAATCAGTGAAACTTGTTTGAAAAATGAAAGAGGTTAATGTTCTTGGGTACATGATTGACAATAACCTCCTTTGTATTTTTAAAATTCATCTTGGTTCACCCGGAAATCCTCCTGGAAGTCAACTGGTCAAAAATGTCAGTTCAGTAGTCTTAAAAGAGAGTTTCAGCAGCACATTTTGTAGCACATGTCTAAATCCATAGAGCCTAAGCCAATTCGTGGCACCAAAGGAGAATAAAGTAACTAAACCCTTCATGACCTCCAAACAAGATAAAAAAATCTCATGGAGTACCTGATGGCTATGAGGTTGATGCTAGTAATTTCATACTTGCACCAGGATGTTTGCAACTTGTCCAACCTACAACCTTCTTCCTTAACTAGTTCACAGTGCCAGTTCGCAGCGCCAACTCAACCATAGCTTGCATACTCCAAAGAGGATTTTATTTGATGGAATGATATAATCCTTGGAGAACATGATCAATCTTATGTGTTAACATCTGGCTCCACAGGGGATGGAGACCTCCCTGTGAGGCTCCAAGAACATGCAATTCTAGTGCCTTATCCATGGGCTACTCCCAACCTTTAACCTGTGCAAACTGCTATGACATATGACCTTCAACTGAAACCAAATGAAAACTAAAAACTAACTGTTGAAAGAGATGCTCAGGGTGTTGAGCTTATTTCACACAACCTACCTACCCTAAGCTAGCCCCTGAGTTGTTTGATCAAGTGAAATGAAAAATCCAATGGAGCCATGCAAGCATCTCGTCCATTGGTTGGATCCTTTGCATGTGTTTCTTCAAAGGCAACAAGGAATACCTAATTAAAGGAAATGCATCTAAGAGTTTGAAATCAGTTTCATCACTGACCAAATATGAAAACTTAAGCTCACTCATTGACTACAAACATGTTGCAAAAGGATATTACATCTCATGAAGAAAAACCTCTTGTTGATCAACACATATAAAACAATTATCTTCAGTTTCATATGTTGTTTTTTGTTTCAATCCTTTATACTCACCATCAGTCTAGAAATATTTTGAAAATAACCTCTGATGTCCTTCAAAAGAAATGCTATTTTGATTTTCAAAGGAAGAAAGGAAAATTGTTTGTTGACCAACTTGTTCTTGAAATAAAGTTTTAGGAAAGAATGGTTCGAATAGAAAATTGCCTGAATATTCTCATATCCATGATCACATAAAATATTTGTATCTTCATCATATTCACTTTCAAATTCACAACTACTTGAAGGTTGCAAACTTGAATTGATAAAACCTTCTGCATAACAAACTATGGGATCAATAACATCTTCATAAGGTTGTTGGTTTATAAGATGGTGAACTCTCTCTTCAGAAATTGGAATGAAGAAAAGCACAGGGGTAGAGAATTTCCTTCAGCAAACTCACTACCTTTTTTTTGTCTATCATCATGGCTGAAATGTGTGGGTTGTAAAACTTCACAAGACTGCTGAAAAGAATCATCTCTCGGAGATGAACCTACAAATGGTTGCTCTAGAAAAAAAATGTTATAATCATCATAATACTCGTCATAAGGAGGTAAATTGGAAACCTCTTGAATATCCATAGCAATATGATTTGGATCAACAGCTCGTGAGTCAGCCACTTGATCATAACATGTTGTAATATTATCCTCATGACGAAATAAACACAGTTCCAAATCAGCCTCTTCTTATTGTCCATGCCTATTCTCACACTTTTTAAGACTCGACGCTTCATCCTCCAACTTATCTGAAAGCTTTCCACAAGCTATGAGATTGTCCTCCACCTCTTGGGCATCAGATAACATATGCTACAAAGACACAGACTTCCTCTCCAAGAGATAAAAAGAGAAATCTAAATGGACAGCCATAGCATAATATAACTTGGAATTACATTCATTTGGCTGGATCTATTCGGGTATTTTGTAATAATGACTAGCAAATATCTTACTGAAATTTGAGATAATTTCATTCTTCATTCTTCTCATGGCATAAAATTCTAAAAGGAATAGTTACCACGACTTTTGTTTGCCCCAAAATTTCAAAAAAACATGACTTAGTTCCTTCCATGAGTTGATTGACTCAGGCAACAAATGCCTAAACCATTGCTTGACATCCCCTCGTAAAGACTGGGAAAAGGATCTCATACAAATGTCATCATGCTCAAATTCAAAGAGGTCAATGAAATTCTCAAAAGCATGAATATGTTTTTCAACTGTAAGGCTCTCAATTTATCCATCAAAAATAGGAAGGTATTTGTAATGCTTTGGAGGAAAATCATGAAGAATGGAAGGCAATTTTAAAGGTTTGTATCTCTGTTGAATATTGGAAGATACAGGAATAGGTACAAAAGACGATATATCATCTTTTATTTCATAAAACTTAAAAGGTTGTTCAAGTTTGTCATATGACTCAGATAAAGGGTCTTGGTCATAATCAGCTATATGAGGAGAAGGTATATTTACAATTTGTAGTGAAAGATATACAAGAGTGAGTTCATGGTCTTCATTTGAATGCAGTAAATGAAGAAAAATTATTTTGGAAAAAATAGGAAAGGACAAGAAGATATTGATAAAACAAAATAATACCTCTTGAAGAAAACTCAAGCCTGAGTACCTGATTCTTCCATATTGTACTTCCATATCTCTGTGATGTGAGCTCATCCTCCAGTGGAGTCTGTAAATTTGATTTAATTAGGAGTGGAGTCGCCAGGTAAAAGGTACATAGCCTTCTTGTATCTGACTGTTGTTCACCATCAACAATCAGCTCTAAAGCTTTATCGTTCTTTCCCTAGGAAGATGATAGCTTTGGTTCACCGGCAACAGCGCCAAGATGTTAGCACTCGGTATTTTTCTTCGGCTATATCAAGGAAACCCCAAGGTAACCATTTCAACCTAATTTAGACTGTATTTATGACCTACACAATCAGAGAGAGCTCTCTCAAGGGCCAAAAGGCTCTAAGACTCAAAAAGATATTCAACAATAACATTCAGAAGGTCGGATTTCTGATAAGAACAGATTTGTTTTTATAAAATTTGGTAGGACAAGCAAGGAAAAGTTATCATTGCGCAATGGAGTCAAAACCTGAAATCTCAATGCCTTAACAGTCAATGGCTAGTTGGTTTCTTTCTGAAGGTTTGAGGCAAAGTAAGCACTATCTTCAACAATTGAGAGTTTATGAAATGAGAGTTTGAAAAGAGGGGCAAGTCCACCACAATAAGAGCATCTACCCATGGATGAATTCTTATTGTAGCTTCAGAAGAACATACATAGAGGGAAACTACTAGAACAAAGCACTGAGCAAGAATGAATTATGAACCAGTGATTTACAAACAACACAATAAGCATTTGTTGTATGAATGGAGCATTAAACTAGAATGAATTCCAAACATTTCCTCTCAGTAAAATACTAGAAAGATATTAACAATAAATGGTCATGAATATAACATCAGAAATTTACAAGCCAAACATAACACTATGATGAATCTCAAACTCCTGAAGGAGATAACTTTTGCATTGAACTGCAAAACGAAATTCAGAGTCTTTACACCCAAGAATAATAGAAATGGCTCCTCCATCCAAGAGTCCAACCCTCTTACCTTCTTCTACAATGAATATATAGCCACATAGGTCCTTTCCATCTCACCCATTCGAACTCCAACCCCTTTCCCAAAATAGAAACAACTACAAACAGAAAATGACATGTTTTAACTAATTCCCTCATTTTCAGGAGGCGAAATTATGAAAAATAGGCTTCAAAACACCACTTGTAATTTTGAAACCATAACATATGTGTAAAATATGAGAGAGTTTTTTTATATAAGCTAGTTATGAAGAGAAACCTCTCTCTGGTTTGTTAAATTCATCTCCAGCTGGCCGCAATAGGTGTCACAAAAACATGCCTCAAACAGGAAATCACAAAAATTGAAAAACTTGGGCTCAAAGATTCCTTTGAATCTCCAAATTATTGAACCCTGTTTGAAAAATGAAATAGGTTAATGTTCTTGGGTACATTATTGACAATAACCTCCTTTGTATTTTTAAAATTCATCTTGGTTCACCCGGAAATCCTCCTGGAAGTCAACTGGTCAAAAATGTCAGTTCAACAGTCTTAAAACAGAGTTTCAGCAGCACATTTTGTAGCACATGTCTAAATCTATAGCGCCTAAGCCAGTTCGTAGCACCAAAGGAGAATAAAGTAACCAAACCCTTCCTAACCTACAAAAAAGATAAAAAAATCCCATGGAGTTCCTGATGGCTATGAGTTGATGCTGGTAATTTCATACTTGCACCAGGATGCTTGCAACCTATCCAACCTACAACCTTCTTCCTTAACTAGTTCACAGCGCCAGTTCGCAGCGGAAACTCAACCATAGCTTGCATACTCCGAGGAGGATTTTAGTTGATGAAATGATATAATCCTTGGAGAACATGATCAATCTTATGTGTTAACATTTGGCTCCACAGGGGATGGAGACCTCCCTGTGAGGCTCCAAGAACATGCAATTCTAGTGCCTTATCCATGGGTTGCTCCCAACCTTTAACCTGTGAAAACTGCTATGACCTATGACCTTCAACTGAAACCAAATGCAAACTTAAAACTAACTGTTGAAAGAGATGCTCAGGGTGATGAGCTTATTTCACACAACCTACCTACCCTAAGCTAGCCCCTCAGTTGTTTGATCAAGTGAAATGAAAAATCCAATGGAGCCATGCAAGCATCTCGTCCATTGGTTGGATCCTTTGCATGTGTTTCTTCAAAGGCAACAAGGAATACCTAATTAAAGGAAATGCATCTAAGAGTTTGAAATTATTTTCATCACTGACCAAATATAAAAACTTAAGCTCACTCATTGACTGCAAACATGTTTCAAAAGGATCTTGCATCTCATAAAAAAAAACCTCATGTTGATCAACACATATAAAACAATTATCTTCAATTTCATATGTTGTTTTTTGTTTCAATCCTTTATACTCACCATGAGTCTGGAAACATTTTGAAAATGACCTCTGATATCCTTCAAAAGAAATGTTATTTTGATTTTCAAAGGAAGAAAGGAAAATTGTTTGTTGACCAACTTGTTCTTGAAATAAAGTTTTAGGAAAGAATGGTTCGAATAGAAAATTGCCTGACTATTCGCATATCCATGATCAGATAAAATATTTATATCTTCATCATCTTCACTTTCAAATTCACAACAACTTGATGGTTGCAAACTTGAATTGGTAAAACCTTCTACATAACAAAATATGGGATCAATAACATCTTCAGAAGGATGTTGGTTTATAAGATGGTGAACTCTCTCTTTTAGAAATTGGAATGAAGAAAAGCACAGGGGTATAGCATTTCCTTCAGCAAACTCACTACCTTTTTTTTTCTATCATCATGGCTAAAATGTGTGGTTTGTAAACCTTCATAAGACTACTGAAAAGAATCATCTCCCGGAGATGAACCTACAAATGGTGTCTCTAGACAAAAAATGTCATAATCATCATAATACTCGTCATAAGGAGGAAAATTGGAAACCTCTTGAATATCCATAGCAAGAGGATTTGGATCAACATCTCATGAGTCAGCCACTTGATCATAATATGTTGTAATATTATGCTCATTACGAAATAAACACAGTTCCAAATCATCCTCTTCTTGTTGTCCATGCCTATTCTCACACTTTTTAAGACTCGAGGCTTCATCCTCCAACTTATCTGAAAGCTTTCCACAAGCTTAGAGATTGTCCTCCACCACTTGGGCATTAGAGAACATATGTTGCAAAGACACAGAGTTCCTCTCCAAGAGATTAAGAGATAAATCTGAATGGAAGGTCATAGCATAATATAACTTGGAATTACCTTCATTTGGCTAGATCTATTCGGGTATTTTCTAATAATGACTAGCAAATCTCTTACCGAAATTTGAGATAGTTTCATTATTCATTCTTCTCATGGAATAAAATTTTGAAAGGAATAGTTACCATGACTTTTGTTTGCCCCAAAATTTCATAAAAACATGACTTAGTTCCTTCCATGAGTTGATTGAATCGTGCCAAAAATGCCTAAACCATTGCTTGACATCCCCTCGTAAAGACTGGGAAAAGGATCTCATGCAAACATCATCATGCTCAACTTCAAAGAGGTCAATGAAATGCTCAAAAGCATGAATATGTTTTTCAACTGTAAGGTTCTCAATTTCTCCATCAAAAACAGGAAGGTATTTGTAATGCTTTGGAGGAAAATCATGAAGAATGGAAGGAAATTTTAAAGGTTTGTATCTCTGTTGAATCTTGGAAGATACGGGAATAGGTACAAAAGACGGTATATCAACTTTGATTTCATAAAACTTAAAAGGTTGTTCAAGTTTATCATATGACTCAGATAAAGGTTCTTGGTCATAATCAACTATATGAGGAGAAGGTATATTTATAGTTTGTAGTGAAGGATATACAAGAGTGGGTTCATGGTCTTCATTTGAATGCAGTAAATGAAGAAAAATTCTTGTGGAAAAATTAGGAAAGGATAAGAAGATATTGATAAAACTGAATAATACTTCTTGAAGAAAACTCAAGCCCGAGTACTTGATTCTTCCATACTATACTTCCATATCTCTGTGATGTGAGCTCGTCCTCCAGTGGAGTCTGTAAATTTGATTTAATCAGGAGTGGAGTCGCCAGGTAAAAGGTACATAGCCTTCTTGTCTCTGACTGTTGTTCACCATCAACAATCAGCTCTAAAGCTTTGTCGTTCTTTCCTAAGGAAGATGATAGCTTTGGTTCCCCGGCAATGGCGCCAAGATGTTAGAACTCGGTATTTTCCTTGGGCTATATCAAGGAAACCCCAAGGTAACCATTTCAACCTACTTTAAACTGTATTTCTGACCTATACAATTAGAGAGTGCTCTCTCAAGGGACAAAAGGCTCTAAGACTCAAAATATATTCAACAATAACATTCAGAAGGTCGGATTTCTGATAAGAACATGTTTGTTTTTATAAAATTTGGTAGGATAAGCAAGGAAAAGGTATCATTGGGCAATGGAGTCAAATCCTGAAATCTCATTGCCTTAACAGTCAATGGCTAGTTGGTTTCTTTCTGAAGGTTTGAGGCAAAGTAAGCACTATGTTCAACAATTGAGAGTTTATGAAATGAGAGTTTGAAAAGAGGGGAGAAGTCCACCACACTAAGAGGATCTACCCATGGATGAATTCTTATTGCAGCTTTAGAAGAACATACATAGAGGGAAACTACTAGAACAGAGCACTAAGCAAGAATGAATTCTGAACCAGCAATTTACAAACAACACAATAAGCATTTGTTGTATGAATGGAGCATTAAACTAGAATGAATTCCAAACATTTCCTCTCATTAAAATACTAGAAAGATATTAACAACAAATGGTAATGAATATAACATAGGAAATTTACAAGCCAAACACAACACTATGATGAATCTCAAACTCCTGAAGGAGATAACTTCTGCATTTAACTGCAAAATGAAATTCTGAGTCTTTACACCCAGGAACAATAGAAATGGCTCCTCCAGCCAAGAGTCCAACCCTCTTAACTTCTTGTACAATGAATATATAGCCATATAGGTCCTTTCCATCTCACCCATTCGAACTCCAACCCCTTTCCCAAAATAAAAACAACTACAAACAGAAAATGACATGTTTTAACTAATTTCCTGCTTTTCAGGAGGCGAAATTCAGGAAAATAGGATTCAAAACGCCACTTTTAATTCTCAAACCATAACAGTTGTGTAAAATCTAAGAGAGGTTTTTGTAGATAAGCTCGTTATGAAGAGAAAACTCTCTCATTTTTGTTAAATTCATTTCCAGCTGGCCGCAATAAGTGTCACAAAAACATGTCTCAAACAAGAAATCACGAAAACTGAAAAAATTGGGCTCAAAGATTTCTTCAAATATCCCAATCCGTGACACCTATTGTAAAAATGAAAGAGGTTAATGTTATTGGGTACATGCTTGACAATAAATTGCTTTGGATTTTTTAAATTCATCTTGGTTCACTCGAAAATCCTCCTGGAAGTCAATTGTTCAAAAATGTCAGTTTAGTAGTCTTAAAACAGAGTTTCAACAGCACATTTTGTAGCACATGTCTAACTACATAGCGCCTAAGCTAGTTCGTAGCACCAAAGGAGAATAAAGTAATCACACCCTTCCTGACCTCCAAACAAGATAAAAAATCTCATGGATTACATGATGGCTATGAGGTTGATGTTGGTAATTTCATACTTGTACCAGGATTCTTGCAACCTATCCAACCTACAACCTTCTTCCTTAACTAGTTCACAGCGCCAGTTTGCAGTGCCAACTCAACCATAGCTTGCATACTCTGAGGAGGATTTTAGTTGATGGAATGATATAATTATTGAAGAACATGATCAATCTTATGTGTTAACATATGGCTCCACAGGGGATGGAGACCTCCCTATGAGGCTCCAAGAACATGCAATTCTAGTGCCTTATCCATGGGTTGCTCCCAACCTTTAACCTGTGAAAACTGCTCTAACCTATGACCTTCAACTGAAACCAAATGCAAACTAAAAACTAACTACTGAAAGAGATGCTCAAGGTGCTGAGCTTATTTCACACAACCTACCTACCCTAAGCTAGCCCCTGAGTTGTTTGATCAAGTGAAATTAAAAATCCAATGGAGCCATGCAAGCATCTCGTCCATTGGTTGGATCCTTTGCATGTGTTTCTTCAAAGGCAACAAGGAATACCTAATTAAAGGAAATGCATCTAAGAGTTTGAAATCAGTTTCATCACTGACCAAATCTGAAAACTTAAGCTCACTCATTGAATACAAACATGTTGCAAAAGGATATTGCATCTCATGAAGAAAAACCTCTTGTTGATCAACACATATAAAACAATTATCTTTAGTTTCATATGTTATTTTTTGTTTCAATCCTTTATTCTCACCATGAGTCTGGAAATATTTTGAAAATGACCTCTGATGTCCTTCAAAAGAAATGCTATTTTGATTTTCAAAGGAAGAAAGGAAAATTGTTTGTTGACCAACTTGTTCTTGAAATAAAGTTTTAGGAAAGAATGGTTCAAATAGAAAATTGCCTGACTATTCTCATATCCATGATCACATAAAATATTTATATCTTCATCATATTCACTTTCAAATTCACAACTACTTGATGGTTGCAAACTTGAATTGGTAAAACTTTCTGCATAGCAAAATATGGGATCAATAACATCTTCAGAAGGTTGTTGGTTTATAAGATGGTGAACTCTCTCTTTCAGAAATTGGAATGAAGAAAAGCATAGGGGTAGAGCATTTCCTTCAGCAAATTCACTACCTTTTTGTTGTCTATCATCATGGTTGAAAAGTGTGGGTTGTGAACCTTCATAAGACTGCTAAAAAGAATCATCTCCCAGAGATGAACCTACAAATGGTTGCTCTAGAAGAAAAATGTCATAATCATCATAATACTCGTCATAAGGAGGTAAATTGGAAACCTCTTGAATATCCATAGCAAGAGGATTTGGATCAGCATCTCATGAGTCAGCCACTTGATCATAATATGTTGTAATATTATGCTCATGACGAAATAAACACAGTTCCAAATCAGCCTCTTCTTGTTGTCCATGCCTATTCTCACACTTTTTAAGACTCAACGCTTCATCCTCCAACTTATCTGAAAGCTTTCCACAAGCTCTGCGATTGTCCTCCACCTCTTGGGCATCAGAGAACATATGCTGCAAAGACACAGACTTCCTCTCCAAGAGATAAAAAGAGAAATCTGAATGGAAGGCCATAGCATAATATAACTTGGAATTACCTTCAGTTGGTTGGATCTATTCGGGTATTTTCTAATAATGACTAGCAAATCGCTTACTGAAATTTGAGATAGTTTCATTATTCATTCTTCTCATGGAATAAAATTTTGAAAGGAATAGTTACCACGACTTTCGTTTGTCCCAAAATTTCAAAAAATAATGACTTAGTTCCTTCCATGAGTTGATTGACTCAGGCAACAAATGCCTAAACAATTGCTTGACATCCCCTCATAAAGACTTGGAAAAGGATCTCATACAAACATCATCATGCTCAACTTCAAAGAGCTCAATGAAATGCTCAAAAGCATGAATATGTTTTTCAACTGTAAGGTTCTCAATTTCTCCATCAAAAACAGGAAGGTATTTGTAATGTTTTGGAGGAAAATCATGAAGAATGGAAGGCAATTTTAAAGGTTTGTATCTCTGTTGAATCTTGGAAGATACAGGAATAGGTACAAAAGACAGTATATCACCTTTGATTTCATAAAACTTAAAAGGTTGTTCAAGTTTATCATATGACTCATATAAAGGGTCTTGGTCATAATAAGCTATAAGAGGAGAAGGTATATTTATAGTTTGTAGTGAAGGATATACAAGAGTGGGTTCATGGTCTTCATTTGAATGCGGTAAATGAAGAAAAATTCTTTTCGAAAAATTAGGAAAGGACAAGAAGATATTCATAAAATAGAATAACACTTCTTGAAGAGAACTCAAGCCTGAGTACCTGATTCTTCCATACTGTACTTCCATATCTCTGTGATTTGAGCTCGTCCTCTAGTGGAGTCTATAAATTTTATTTAATCAGGAGTGGAGTCGTCAGGTAAAAACTACATAGCCTTCTTGTATCTGATTGTTGTTCATCATCAACAATCAGCTCTAAAGCTTTGTTGTTCTTTCCCGAGGAAGATGATAGCTTTGGTTCCCCAGCAACGGCGCCAAGATGTTAGCACTCGGTATTTTCCTTGGGCTATATCAAGGAAACCCCTAGGTAACCATTTCAACCTACTTTAGACTGTATTTCTGACCTATACAATTAGAGAGTTCTCTCTCAAGGGCCAAAAGGATCTAAGACTCAAAATATATTCAACAATAACATTCAGAAGGTCGAATTTCTGATAAGAAAAGGTTTGTTTTTATAAAATTTGGTAGGACAAGCAAGGAAAAGGTATCATTGGGCAATGGAGTCAAAACCTGAAATCTCAATGCCTTAATAGTCAACGCCTAGTTGGTTTCTTTCTAAAGGTTTGAGGCAAAGTAAGCATTATGTTAAACAATTGAGAGTTTATGAAATGAGAGTTTGAAAAGAGGGGGGAAGTCCACCACACTATGAGGATCTACCCATGGATGAATTCTTATTGTAGCTTCATAAGAACATACATAGAGGGAAACTACTAGAACATAGCACTAAGCAAGAATGAATTTTGAACCAGTGATTTACAAACAACACAATAAGCATTTGTTGTATGAATGAAGCATTAAACTAGAATGAATTCCAAACATTTCCTCTCAGTCAAATACTAGAAAGATATTAACAATAAATGGTAATGAATATAACATAGGAAATTTACAAGCCAAACATAACACTATGATGAATCTCAAACTCCTAAAGGAGATAACTTCTGCATTTAACTGCAAAACGAAATTCAGAGTCTTTACACCCAGGAACAATAGAAATGGCTCCTCCAACCAAGAGTCCAACCCTCTTAACTTCTTGTACAATGAATATATAGCCATATAGGTCCTTTCCATCTCACCCATTCGAACTCCAACCCCTTTCCCAAAATAGAAACAACTACAAACAGAAAATGACATGTTTTAACTAATTTCCTGCTTTTCAGGAGGCGAAATTCTGGAAAATAAGATTCAAAACGCCACTTTTAATTCTCAAACCATAACAGCTGTGTAAAATCTAAGAGAGTTTTTTGTAGATAAGCTCGTTATGAAGAGAAATATCTCTCAGTTTTGTTAAATTCATCTCTAGCTAGTCGCAATAGATGTCACAAAAACATGTCTCAAATAGGAAATCACGAAAACTTAAAAAATTGGGCTCAAAGATTCCTTGGAATCTCCCAATCCGTGACACCTGTTTGAAAAATGGAAGAGGTTAATGTTATTGGGTACATGCTTGACAATAAACTCCTTTGGATTTTTAAAATCCATCTTGGTTCACCCTTAAATCCTCCTGGAAGTCAATTGTTCAAAAATGTCAATTTAGCAGTCTTAAAACAGAGTTTCAGCAGCACATTTTGTAGCACATGTCTAAATCCATAGTGCTTAAGCCAGTTCATAGCGCCAAAGGAGAATAAAGTAACCAAACCCTTCTTGACCTCCAAACAAGATAAAAAATCTCATGGATTACCTGATGGCTATGAGGTTGATGCTGGTAATTTCATACTTGCACCAGGATGCTTGCAACCTATCCAACCTACAACCTTCTTCCTTAACTAGTTCACAACACCAGTTTGCAGCGCCAACTCAACCATAGCTTCCATACTCTGAGGAGGATTTTAGTTGATGGAATGATATAATCCTTGGAGAACATGATCAATCTTATGTGTTAACAACATCCATTCCTTCTATTCCAAGTTCTAGAGAGATAGAAAGTGTAAGTAAAATTCATACATGCAAAGAGTACCAACTACGTTCTCATTTATTCTCTCTCAGAATTACTCAAAATCCGTAAAATTTCATATACATTACAAGTATACACACATTATAAAGTATACAGTAAATGCACAGTGAAAGGCTTATTTGTTTTAGAATAAGGCTATTTAAGCCAACTAACTAAGGGTGAATGCCTCTCCACCCTACTGTAGGCTCAGATGCACTAGATCTATACAATCTGGAAACCCCTATGTTGTCACACACCTGACCCCCTAAGTAGCCTTTTTAATGGATGGAGGTGTTGAGTCTCCATTTTGACACTTCTAGTATCTTATACTACCCTCTATCTAATCCTATTTTACCTATGTTATGTGTATATAATTGATTGTTTCCTCCACAAATCCACTTGATGACCTTGTCCATGTGCATAGAGAGGTAACTTATGTTAAGGCATGATTTGTTTAGTTTTCTTGATTAAATTCAATTAAATTATTTCTTATGTATGTTCCTAATCACTTTGACTCTTAAGTAGCTTCATCTGGTACTTCACTAATCCGGTACTACAACCATAGTGTGATCTGGTACTCCGTTGGATCTGGTACTCTGCTCGATCTGGTACCCTGTCTGATCAGGTACCAATTCTCCACCTATTATGGTACCGATGTTCCACCTATTCCAGTACAACACAGTGTTTATTCCGGTACCAGCACAGCGTCGCATACGGTACCATCACAACTCAGTGTCGCATCTAGTACCACCAACTCAGCGCTGCATCCGGTACCTCCATCTCAGCGCCTCATCTGGTACTAGTCTTATGCATGTTCCGGTACTACCTTTGTGCCTGATTAGGTACTCATGGTCGTGACTGTGTTCATCCGGTACTAAAACCCTGTCTACAGGATTTACATGTTGAACGAGTATGATGATGGAGATTCCAAGAATTCAGTTGGATAGAAGTCTCTTGAAGTGTTTTTTGAGATCATGATAGACTTCATCACTCATGCACTTCATGTCATGAGGATGAAGTCCATCCCTAGAGATTTGATATGAATTGCCAATTGTAATATTTTAAAACTATTTGATAATTATCTTTAGATCTTGGTAGTAATGGCTCACCTTATTTATAAGGGATGTTGTATAGATGATAGGAAGTAATGAGTAATGATGTAATGAAGCAAGTAGCAAGTAAAGAATGATACATATTGTCATGATGTACAAAATGTTGAACTGTTTATTCAATCTACAAATTGAAGGAATACAAATGATCTGTTGTACAATTCATGAGCATGAGTAAAGAGTTTTAGTCTGTTATCTCTTTAGAGGTACCTTGTTGGTTCAACAAGGGCCCACCGCCCCAACCAAGTAAACCTCCCGGTACATGTTTTTGTGTGATTGTGTGAGTGTGAAAATTTAACAGTTGTGTGTTGTAAGTGATTTCAAATGAATTTTAAGTTCAATACAGAGTCACTTGATTGTGAATCAGTGTGAGTAATTAGACATTGGACAAAGTAGATAGTTCCCTTTCTATTTCTGTAGATTAACATTTAATTGATAAGAGTTTGATGTGTGGGATTGTTAAGCAAGTGAATGTTATTGTTTTGAGTTTGTAATTGTGGTGTTCTTAGTAGGTACAGGAGCCATAATATTTCATCTCTCACCTTCATGTTCCATATAATTAAGTCTCTCAATCATGTTGGTTGTTTCCTGTACTAAAGAAGGTTTGATTGAATTGAATAGAGTTATGATTGATCTCTGTCTAAGAGTGAATAAAGTGGATTTTTTATTATTGTTTTCAATTGCTACGAGGAACAAGATCTTAAGTTCATATCTTCATTTCATGAGCTTGTAATGAACAAACTTGTCATCTAAGAAAGAGCCTTTTCAATTGATTGTTTGTTTGAGAAGTTTTGTTATCTTTTTTATCTCCTGAGTTCAAATTTCTGTGAAGCATTCAGAAATTATAGAAACAGAGTGTTATGTTGTTAATTATTTCCTGCTTGAGATAGATACAACAGACATAGATAGGTTACATGTTTTTCGGCACATATAGTGTAGCAACTCTTTCTATTACAAATCATGGATTGACATATAAATGAGTGTAATATACTAAGCATATTTATACACCAATATTTTGGCGCCGTTGTCGTGGAGTTGTAAACGGTAATAGGTATCATTTTGATTTTGATTGGTCTTATGAGTTTGTATTGGATTTAAGGAAAATCCGAGGGTGGAGAGAAGACGGTAAGACGAGAGGTAAGAACCTGTGCATCCACTTTGGTGGGGTTGCTCCAAAGTTAGGCTGTCCTCTTACCTTTGGTAGTTAAAATTTTATGTTTCTTTAGTATTAGAATTTATTTTATGAGTAGGTATAGGGATAATAAAGGTAGATTTATTGCTTCCAAATTTTNAATTCATCTAAAATTTGTGGAGGAAAAATTATCAAAGGAGAAATTTCAAAGGAAGCAATTGAAACAACAACCAAAGGCACTAAATCTAAAGCCAATGTTCATATTGAAAGAATAACACAACAAGCAAGAGGGGAAGCACTGGTGACCCCATCAGAAGGAGGAGATGGAAAAGAGACAGAGTTAGTGATAGAGGAAGTTGCATCTACCATTGGGGAAACACACAAGGTATTGGAACAATTAGATATACCAAACAACCCAGTGGTTGAACCATCACTTAGTGGGGATACATCACCACCACCCTACAACATGTTCGGAGATATGGAAGAAGAAGAAGGAAATGCAACTAATGAAACAGAGACATTTGGATTCCCAATACTAGACATCGCCGGAGACGTTGCTATGAAGAATATTCCATTGGCTTCACTGTATCACTTCCATGGTATGTCAACAGAAGATCTTGATTCATTTTTGTTTGAAATTTATATACTATGTAGGAGTTATAACTACCTTGATATTGCACAAAAAATAAAACTCTTTCCAGCTACACTAAAAGACTCAACACTAATGTGGTTTATGAGCCTAGGAGAACACATTATCTTATCTTGGGATGGTATGAAGGAGACCTTCCTCCAAAAATATCAAGATTAATGTAGATCTAGGGATGTTAGGAATGACATATTTAAAATGCAGCAATCTGAGGAAGAAAGTTTGGAAGATTACCTAGAGAGGTTCCTATACAACTACCAAAAGACAAAGCAATTTTCCTTAGATACACCCACAGTTAGGACCATATTCCTAAAGGGTGTGAGGGATGACTACATTGAAGTACTAAACCTCATGATTTCTGGAGATGTGTACCAAAAGCGATTTGTAGACATAGCAGAGTATTGTAAAAGATACTCCCGCAGTCAAGCCAAAACAGGAAAAAGTGTAAGGGATCCTACAAATAGAATTACTAAACCTACACCAGGAGGTGTTACTAGGATTGAATTGGGGAATATACTAGAAAACTTCAAAACAGACATCCTAAAAACTATCAGTTCCCAACTTGATACCATTATAATTAAAAGGAAACAAGAAGAAGAAAATGTTACTTTGGCAATTTTTTGTCCTCGGTGTAGGAAAAGGCATCTTGAAAAGGAATGTCCCATTAATGTTATCAAAATTTGTGGCCTCTGTACAAAATATCACCCTACCAGTGAGTTCCCTTATTTACCTGGACTTAAAGACATTTTCAAGGGAGGGGGAGAACCCCATGAAACATCATATCCCCCTAAGAGGACATGGATACAACAAAATCCCAATATGTTTGTAGACCCTACCACACAATATTCACAACAGCAATGGGTACCTCCCATGTATTATCCTCAATGGTCACCACAACAGCCACAAATCCATCCTTGGAAACAAGGATGGAGAGGGCATGCATATGGGAATTTTACCTTTCAGCCAACAACCTTTCCCACCTACCCACAATACCCTTCCAATATTTCTCAGTTTCTCCTGGGATTTAATCCCCCTGCTCTTCCTCCACCTCCACAGCTAAAGAAACAACTTGCACTGACTATGAATCAAAATCTGCAGCAACAAATGCAAGTTGCACCTATCCCAAACCCTCCTCGGCCTACTCCTATTCCCGCACAACCTATTCCTAATCCAAATAATAGACCTACAAAACCTATACAAAATATTGAAGTACAAACCTTCCCCACTTATGTAATAAATCCTGCTTCATTTAATGGAATTGAATTAAGATCAAGGAGGGTTGTAAATGAACCAAATCCTACTTTGGTTATTCAAGAAGAAGAACAAGTAGATAATCACGCATTTCAATAAGAAGAACAAATAGATAATCAAGCAGTTCAAAAATAAGAAAAAATGGATAACCAATTAAATGAAGAAAGAAACACCCCTGTACAACAAAAAACTCCTTGTCACACTTCTCACCCAACAGAAATGCCTCAGAAAATGAATCCTCCTACTTATCCAGAAAGGTTACTTGTGAAGAAATCTAAGGAACCTCTAGGACATAATCTAGAGATTGAACTTAGAAACATATGTGTGAAGATTCACCTACTTCAGTCCATCAAGGATATACCTATTTATGCTAAGATTGTAAGGGATATTTGCATTAAAAATCCAAGGAGGAAGAGGAAGGAGCCTTCTATCATACAGGTGGTTGGATAGTTATCAGAATTTATATCAGAAATGTCATCCAAATATAATGATCCAAGAAACCCAGTGGTAACCATAGAAATTAAGGGGGTTTCTTTTCCAAACACACTTATTGATATAGGGGCAGCAATAAATGTTATGTTGGTTGACACCATGAAAATGTTGCAACTAAATCACCTAAGACCAACACATACTTTTTTGGAACTGGCAGAGAAATTAGTCATCACCCCAGCAAGAGGTTTAGATGATATAACAGTTACCTTGGCTTCTTGGGAATACCCTGTGGATTTCTTAGTGATTCATCCCAAATCCTCCAAACCAAGACATCCAATAGTAATTGGCCAACCTTGGTTGGCCACTGTTTATGTGTTTATTAGTTGTCGGTCTAGAGAGATGACAATTTCCAATGGCACTCAAAGTCAAAAACTTATCCTCTTTCCTCCTGCCCAACCAGCCACTAAAGTTCCTCTTTGGTTGGAGAATCCCTATGGGAAGGAAGACTATACTCAACCCTTGTTGACACTCAAACAAGTAAAAGGAGTTCAAAATAAAATTGAACAAACCTTAAGCCTATTTTTGGTTGATACAGAATGCATTGAATATCCTCAATCTTTTCCCGAATATACACATATCTGCAGCTCTTAATTCTAGGAAATTTGGCACCCCTCCACCTCTACAGTAGCCACCGTTTCACAAGTACATGAAGGGAAAGAATCAGTTGTCTAGGTTGTTGAAATCAATCCTAGAAAATCTATGTATATCAATGCTAGCTTAGAAACAGATCAACAACAAAAGTTGATACAAATGATTCAAGGGCGATATGGTGCTTTTGCATGGGATTACTCTGACATGAAAGGGATCCACCCAAACACTTGTATGCATCATATTTACACTAACGACCAAATCAGACCTATTAGGCAACCCCAAAGAAGAATGAATCCAACCTTGAAATACATAGTGAAATAATAACTCCAGAAACTCCTGCAAACCAATTTCATCTACCCTATATCAGATAGCAAGTGGGTGTCCCCATTAGTTATTGTCCCTAAGAAAAATAGTAAATGGAGGATTTGTGTGGACTTTAGAGAATTGAATAAGGCTACCTACAGCGATTACTTTCCTTTTCCTTTCATAGACCAGGTCTTGGACACTTTGTCTGGGAAGAGGTGTTTTTCTTTCTTGGATTGGTTTAGTTGTTACAATCAAATCCAAATTTCACCATAAGACCAAGACAAAACCACATTTACGTTCTTCCTTTTGGTTTGTGTAATTCCCCTGCTACCTTTCAAAGGGTTGTCTTGGCCATTTTCTCTGATTTGACCCATGACTGTGTAGAAGTCTACATGGATGACTTCAGAGTGTATGGGGATGATTTCCAACAAGAATTGGACAATTTGGAGAAAGTAATGATTATGTGTAAAGAAACCAGCCTTTCCCTCTGTCATTAAAAGTCTAGAATGATGCCCACTGAAGGAATTGTTTTAGGTCACCACATCTCCAGTACTGGAATAAGGGTAGACCCTGTCAAGATTGACATCATTTCCCAAATCAAAATCCCTAGCTCACAGAAAGAAGTCAGAATATTTTTAGGGCATGCTGGTTACTATAGGAGGTTCATTCAAAATTTTACAAATCTAGTTGCCCCACTGTTCAAACAAAGAGACTGAATTTTGTTGGAATGAACAATGTCAAATCTCCTTTGAAATTTTGAAAACAAAGCTATCAAGTGCCCCTATTTTGAGAGGACTAAACTGGTCTCTTCCTTTTCATATTTTTACAGATGCCTCAGATATAGCTTTGGGGGTTGTTTAGGACAAAGGGAAGGTGAGATTCCATATTCTATATACTTTGTCAACAATAATCTTTCACCTACTGAAGTAAATTTCATTGTCATGGAAAAATAATTTTTGTCAGTAGTACATGCCATTAGCAAGTTCAGATACTACATAACAGAGTACGAAGTCTTTGTACATATCGACCATTCAGCCATCATATTTTTAATGAACAAACCTGCTACAAATGCTAGAGTGACTAGATGGTTGTTATTACTACAAGAATTCAATATCACCATTATTGATAGGCCTGGAAAAGATAATTTAGTTGTTGATTTCTTGTCTAGACTCATTCATACAGGTGATAATACTTTAGTATATGATGGTTTTCCAGATGAGAATCTATTTTCTATTTCTACTTACATTCTTTGGTATGCAGATGTAACCAACTATCTTGTAACAGGAAAGCTACCTCGGAATCTATCCTCCCGAGAAAAACAAATAATTGTCCAGCTAAGTGCCAATTACATGTGGCATGATAATTTCTTATACCGAACTGGACCTGATTTGGTGATCAGAAGGTGTGTTTGGGAGGATGAGATGCATGATATTTTCAAAGCCTGTCATGATGGTCCATGTGGAGGCCATTTTGTTGATAAAGGGATAGCATACAAGATTTTGCAGTCCGACTACTATTGGCCAACTATTTTTAAAGATGAAAAGAAGTATGTGGCCAGTTGTGATGATTTCCAAAGGATGGGAAAACCTATTGTAGTTGATGAGATGGCCCTCTAATATCAGGTAATAATTAAACCTTTTGAAAAATGGGCTTTGGATTTTTAGGACCCATTAACCCTATGTCTCAAATGAAGAAGTACATATTGGTCTACACAGATTATGTGACCAAATGGATGGAAGCTAAAGATTTATATTCTGCTAATGAACAGTTTGTTGTAGAATTTTTCTTCGAAGAAATATTTACTCATTTCAGTGTACCTCGAGAAATAGTCACTAACCAAGGAACCCAATTCACCTCCAATTTGGTCAAATCTCTTACTGAACAGTACAGAATCAAACATAGAAAATCTTCTGCTTATCACCCTCAAGAAAATGGGCAAGTGGAATCAACTAACAAGGTGGTAGAGGTTATTCTTACCAAGACTGTTCAGTTGCATCACAAAGACTTGGTTGATAGGTTTCTTGAGGCCTTATGGACCTATAGGACAACTTGGAGAAACACGACAGGTCATACACCTTATGAGTTGGTGTATGGAAGCAGGTGTTGCTTCCCATAGAATTTCAAGTAAAAACCTTCAGGATTTCCATGCAACTAGGGATGGATTTGGATGAGGCTCAAAAACATAGGCTATTACAATTGAATGAGCTTGATGAGATTAGAAATATTCTCTTCAAAGGACCACCCTTATACAAGAACAAAGGACTAAATGGCATGACAAGTACATCAAGAAGAAGTATTTTCAGTCAGGCGATTGGGCCCTCCTATATGATAGTAGGTTCAATAATTTTAAAGGTAAATTGTCTACTAGATGGTTAGGACCCTATGAAGTTGATACAGTTTATGATAATGGTTCAGTTAAAATAAAAACTATTGATGAGAATCAGACTCCCTTTGTCATAAACGGGCATTCATTGAAGGTTTATCATAAGCCTCTATCCAAATAGGATTTTGTCAAACATGTTCTTCAAAATTCTGAAATGCAACTGGTAAGCAAGGGGGTTTCTCCTCCTACTAACCCACCACAGTAAGTTTGATTGTGTGAATTAATTTGGCTTTGTACATATTTGTAAATAGGTGTGTCATTAGATAGACCTTTTTAATGCTACTAACAAAAACAAAAAGTTGATTGTGTTCGCATGTAGATAAATGAATAAGGAGGACATCTGCGAGGTGGAGTTTTCTTTAAGTTTTTCAGACTCCTAAAAATTGAAAACACCAGTGAGAAGGAACTGGCATGGGCTAGAGAAAATCCACGAGATAGTATATGGAGTTTTCTTTAATTTTTTCAAACTCCTAAAAATTGAAAATAATGGCGAGCAGGAACTGGCCCGGGCTCGAGAAAAATCCACAGGACAGTATATGAAGTTTTCTTTAAGTTTTTCAGACTCCTAAAAATTGAAAATACTAGCGAGCAGGAACTGGCCCGGGCTCGAGAAAAATCCACAGGATAGTATATGGAGTTTTCTTTAAGTTTTTCAGCCTCTTTAAAATTGAAAACACCTGCAAGCATTAACTAATCTGGGCTCGAGAAAAATCCACAAAAAAGTAGTAGTTAGGATTATTATTTTTTGTAATAAAAAGGAAGTGCCAATAGGACCAATGATCAGCCTGGGTCCAAAAGAGGAGGCTTCTAAATATCAACATGTGGCCATCCAGCTACAGAGTACCAACTTGTCATAGATCTTGGAGCCCAGTCACCAAATTCTTTTGCCTTATTCTGACACTTCCACTACAAATTCATAGTTACTGCATCAAGTGTTGGT
Organism: Picea engelmannii; assembly: GCA_009831015.1. Taxonomy (NCBI): domain Eukaryota; kingdom Viridiplantae; phylum Streptophyta; class Pinopsida; order Pinales; family Pinaceae; genus Picea; species Picea engelmannii. Next base: position 75,632 of record ML782862.1, on the reverse strand, counting down.
ATTTGTTTCACCTACATGGTTTTTCAGTTGAATCAGATCACGGGTCCTCTTCCATAGCACCAGAAAACACTAGCTACTTCTACAAAGTGCAGCCTACAAAATTTTCAGTCTACACAGCACTACCACTAGGTACTTTTTCAAATTCTCCTTGAGTACCAGAATAAAATGTTTGCCTTTGTGCTCATCTGGTACTGGAAAACACCTCTGCATCCATTCAGTACTATGGGAGGATTTTTGCATTCATCCGGTACTGGTTAAAACTCTACGTCCATTTGGTACTGTGGGAGGAGGTATGTGTTCATTTGGTACTGGGTAAAACTCTTCGTCCATCTGATATTGTGGAAGGAGTTTTGTGTTCATCTGCTACTGGGAAAAACTCAGTATTCATCTGGTACGGATGGTTGCCTCTGTGCTCATCTGGTACCAAAGGAGAAGGTCTGCACTATTCTGGTACTTAACACAACTCTACGTTCATCTGGTACTAAGGTGATCTGGTACTAGTAATAAGGTGTTGGTATTCCTTATCCTATATTCAAGTTTTTGTTGCTCGATTTAAGTGTTTCAAGTAATAGGATGTATAAACTCAACATTTTTTCGTTTTATTAAGGAATTATACTAATTATGTATTAAACATGTGGTTACTCTCAAATTATGGCACACTCCCTACCATGAACTTCTGCAAGTCCTCGTCTACATTTCCTTGTGAAGAAAACATTCCTATATACCCAAAATGTTGAGAGTACGAGGTAATTGTGTCTCTAACAGGATCAATTTCATGCCTTTCATTTATCTAGTAGAGAAACGTCATAATCCCATGATTCAATATCGTGTCATTGAATGACTCAAGTCGCATCTTTATGCATGTCAAACTATGATTCTGATGATGTCAGACGATTTCATACTTGTGAGTTCCGGTCATAACGACCACATCTCTTGTCATCATTATCCAACACTCACGTGAATATGGTTTGACGCCAACTTTCATACGAATCTATAAGTTATTCATGAATTCGACTTGTCTTACCTTGTCATCATTACCCTGGATGTGACCGTTGTAAACCAAATTTTAATTTATAAATGCTCCTATGGATGGCTTTTCCATCCAGATGAGCATTATTTACCATTTCTATTGTCACACCACCTGCATTTACACTGTGATCTTGTTCCTTCATATATTTTTCATACTTATCCTCTTCCGGTACTCCATCACGGTCTGCGTTGATCTGGTACTCCATCATGGTCTATGTTGATCGGTACTCAACACCCGATCCTTTGTTTCATGCCTCATACGCCTTAAAAAAAAATTAATCTAGCATGGGGATCAAAAGGCATGAGCCTGTGTTCTAGTTATACAGGGAAACACCAGAATATCAAGCTTGCAAGGAAAGATTTGAATAGGTTGGATGGGTCCCATTTTTGGAGAAGTTTAAAGGATATCATGAAGGAGTCTCTCTTGATTTTGTGTAGACATATGATGGAGAAAGTGTTCAGTTTGGAGATATGAATTTAATGATTTCAAAGGCCACCATAAAAGAGGCTACATGCCTCCCTTCATCTGGAGAAAAATACTTCAAGGGGGTGATCGTTGACAGGAAGATTTGTCAAAACTTTCTCAGGCTAGAACATCAAGACCCTGATTGGACTAAGAGAATTCCTTAAAGCTGCATCAAAGAAGAATATTGGACTATGCTCATTAGTTTGCATATATTTCTCACATGCGAGGGGAGGTATGCAGTAACCTTCCTATACCATTTGAAACTTTTGTCACATTTTTAAGGAGGGCCACAAATTGATTTTCCTCACTTCCTATGGATGAGTTTAAATAAAATGGTGAGAGGAGTGAAATCAGCTTCCAAGAAACTTGAAACCAGCCTCCATCACCATGGCTTAATAACACTTTTGGTTGTCCATTACTTGAGGACACAAGGTAGTAGTTGGAAGCAACTACTCCAACAGAATTTTTCTCATGAAGGAATGTCCAAATATGTAGAGGAATAGGAAACAGAAATACACAGTGAGGGGTCCATCAGAAAGGTAAAGAAATAAAAAGGGAATAAATTAGGGGGTGAAGAAGCCACTGTTACACCCAACTCATCCCAACCTATTGCGTAATTGTAGAAATATAAGTATGTTGTGAAGGATCCCACTACATCCAGAAAGAAGAAAGCCTCCCAATCTCAAAAAATAAGTCCAACCTTGATTCCAAAAGATAAAAGACAGAAGAGGAAGGACTCTGAGCTAGGTGAGTGATCAGATAGTGCTCCTAAAGCAATCATTGAGTTATCACCAGAGCCATATAGAAAATTTGAAAAGACCCATGAACTCAACATTCAGAGCAAGAAAAAGGGTCAAAAGAAGGGTGTGTCAGCAGAACGAATCCTAGAAGATCCCACTACATATAGGAAGGAGAAGCATTCCCAGTCTAAAGTACCTAGTCCAGCCTCGAGTCATAAAGATAAAATTCCACAAAGTGAGAAGTGAAAGAGGAAGAAGAAAGGTCAACATGAAGTTTTACATGATGTCCCTAAGGAAACTATTGAGCTCCCTCGAGAATCGGTTAAGGAGTTGGAAAAGACCCCTGAAGCAGTTATTGTGTCTCCTCAAGAACTGATTAGTGAGTTGGAAGAAACTCCTAAGATGACAAGTGGAAGTAAGGGGAAGCTCAAAATGAGGAAGGCTCAAAAGAAAAAAATTGCAAAGCCTACACCTCAATCCTCCAGAGTGGAAATAGGGAATGTTCAGCAACGACAAACTCTAGAACCCACACTTCGGTCCTCCAAGATGAAAATAAAATCGCCACAAGAGAAACAAGTTTCCATGCCTATAACTTCTATTAAGATGAAGAAGAGGAATTTTTTTGAGGAGACTTCCACCCCTATCAGCAAATCTGAGGAAGTCTCACTTCGTATACGAAGGACCACCAAAAGCATGGCCAAGCAGACAACAGTTCCACATGTGCCTTTTCTTCAAGAAGAGCCCATTGATATTTATAATTCTCCAGAGAAAGAAAGTGGCTATGGATCTACGATCAGTGAAACCAAGGGGTTGGTGAAAGAAACATTGAGAGGTCTAAGAAAGGAGAAGGAAGCCTGAGAGGAGATCATTGAACAAACAACCACATCTAATCCTGACAATTCTCTGAGCAAACAGCAATTGATAGTAAATATTGGGAAGTTGACAAAACATAATGAGAAGCTGAAATAAGAAGTTATAGAGTACCAAGTATTGGATAGGCACATTAAGGCAGAGAATGCACAATTAAAAGAATGTAACCTAAGGTTATAGGATGCACAAGAAGAGGTCTCTGCTAAACTCAACAAAGTTTTACGTTTGATCCAATACACTAGGGTGATTAAGAAGGAACTTAGGAGCGAAGATTTTGGTCTTAACATCCTACAACCAGAGAAATGATGGGGAATGGTTCAGTTTTGAAAAATTTTGAGTATCAGTTTTGATGTTGTTGCATGAGGGAATGCAATGACTTTAGCATGGGGGAAATGTTGAGTCTCCATTTTGACACTTCTAGTATATTATATTACCCTCTATCTGAGCCTATTTTACCTATGCTATGTGTATATAATTGACCGTTTTCTCCACAAATCTACTTGATGACCTTCTCCATGTGCATAGAGAGGTAAATTATATTCAGGCATGATTTTTTTAGTTTTCTTGATTAAATTTGATTACATGATTGATTATGTATGTTCCTAATCACTTTGACTCTTAAGTAGCTTCATTTGGTACTTCACTAATCCGGCACTACAACCATAGCATGATCTGGTACTCTGTTGGATCCGGTACTCTGCTCGATCAGGTACCCTGTTTGATCAGGTACCAATGCTCCACCTATTTCGGTACCGATGTTCCACCTATTCCGGTAATCCATAGCATTTATTCTGGTACCAGCACAGTGTCGCATCCAGTACCATCACAACTTAGCATCGCATCCGGTACCACTAGCTCAGCACCGCATTCGGTACCTCCATCTCAGCGCCTCATCTGGTACCAGTCTTGCGCCTGTTCCGGTGCTTCCTTTGCACCTAATCTGGTACTCATGGTCGTGACTGTGTTCATCTAGTACTAAACCCATGTCTACAGGATTTACATGTTGAACGAGTATGTTGATGGATATTCTAAGAAGTCAGTTGGATAGAAATCTCTTAAAGTAGTTTTTGAGATCACGGTAGATTTCATCACTCATGCACTTTGTGTCATCAGGATGAAGTCCATTCCTAGAGATTCAATATGAATTGCCAATTGTAATATTTTAAAACCATTTGATAATTATCTTTAGATCTTGGTAGTAATGGCTCACCTTATTTATAAGGGATGTTGTATAGACGATAGGAAGTAATGAGTAATGATGTAATGAAGCAAGTAGCAAGTAAAGAATGATACATATTGTCATGATGTACAAAATGTTGAATTGTTGATTCAATCTACAAATTGAAGGAATACAATGATATGTTGTGCAATTAATGAGCATGAGTAAACAGTTTTAGTCTGTTATCTCTTTAGAGGTACCTTGTTGGTTTGGAAAGGGCCCACCGCCCCAACCAAGGTAAACCTCCATGTATATGTTTTTGTGTGATTGTGTGAGTGTGAACATTTAACAGTTGTGTGTTGTAAATGATTTCAAATGCATTTTAAGTTCAGTACAAAGTCACTTGATTTTGAATCAGTGTGAGTAATTAGACATTGGATAGAGTAGATAGTTCCCTTTCCATTTCTGCAAATTAACATTTAATTGATAAGAGTTTGATGTGTGGGATTGTTAAGCAAGTGAGTGTTATTGTTTTGAGTTTGTAATTGTGGTGTTCTTAGTAGGTATAGGAACCATAAGATTTCATCTCTCACCTTCATGTTCCATATAATGAAGTCTCTCAATCATGTTGCTTGTTTCATGTACTAAAGAAGGTGTGTTTGAATTGAATAGAGTTATGATTGATCTTCGTCTAAGAGTGAATAAAGTGGATTGTTGATAAAAAAAATTCAATTGCTATAGGGAACAAGACCTTAAGTTCATCTCTTCATTTCATGAGCCTGTAATGAACAAACTTGTCATCTAATCAAGAGCCTTTTCAATTGAGTGTTTGTTTGAGAAGTTTTGTTATCAGTTTTATCTCTTGAGTTTAAAGTTGTGTGAAGCATTCAGAAATTCTAGAAACAAAGTGTTATGTTATTAATTATTTCCTGCTTGAGCTAGATACAACAGACATAGATAGGTTACTTGTTTTCAGCACATATAGTGTAACAACTCTTTCGATTACGAATCTAGAAAATGAAGGGATATAACCAACAACACACCCATTGTAACTTCTTCTTCTTTCTCTCACAGTATCCTCTCTCATAATAGAATATCCGCAATTATGCATAGCCGCAATACATTTCCCTCATAAAAGAGTGTTTCCTTCTAGGGGAAAAAACCCTAACACAACTTCTATCATCATATTTGTGACCTTATAATGAACGGTCCAGATTTACTATGAAATTACAATATACATTTACAAGGCAAATTTTCCTTTGATGGAAAGCCCCCCCACGTGGAAGGGTGTACAGTATTCATGGCGTATAAACATGTCTAAAAACAAAGACCTATGAAACATGAAGATAATTAGGCTCCACAACCAACATTAACCTTCTTGGATAAATCAACATGCTACAACAACAATATTTTTCTTCACGATGAATTACGAACCTATGCATTCTGCACATTACCATTTAGTTATCAAAATGGTCAATGTTCACTTGTTAGTTTTCCATTCATGCATTATGTTTTAGAATGTAATCCATTATTCTTATATATATAGGCTCACATCCCACTACCCAACTCTTAGTAGTCATTAAGGTTGGGACTTTGTTCTCCTGATAGAGTCTTTACATAGCTCCTCCACATGGAACTCCTTTAGTATGCAACTTTTGTATTGCATATCCATCACTATTTATGATGGCCTCAACCTTGAGTCAACTTCAACTTTACCATTTCAATTGTTTACCAATATTCCACAGGGAATATAAAATTGCATTGTTATGATGTATTATAAATTACATATGCACAGTATCCCCTTGTGTTGTCATGCATGGTGCTCTTACTACATGCTTCAACATATTGTGTGTCTACTTAAGCACACTTATATTTTATTTTTTGTATATATGGAAATTTATTTAGTTCATGATTGTTCATAATCATTTACATCCATCCTTTAAAATCCTAATCAGGTTTCCTTTTATCATGACAATGAAGCATCCCTGTTTATTTAGTGCTTCATCAATTTATACTAGCCTTTCCTGAGGAAACGGAACACATTCCCCTCAAGCTATCATTAAAAACAAAACTTTCATGACTCTTAATAATAGAGTTATCCATGCATCCATGGTATTCATTCAATCTTGGCAAGTGCAATTCTTGCCTTACATTTCACTCATTCAGGCAGTCACATTGTTCCTTTAGTATAAATATACTCATACATCATACGTGTGTATCACTTTCACATTTAATATCATTTATTCATATCTATTTGGTCTCAATATCAGTCTTTGTATCAAACAACCTTACAATGAATTAAATCCAAGCACTCAAGCATATACAAACATAAATAAACATTCATCATGCAAGCTCATTGATTACACCTTTTCCATGTCATTCATACACATGGACATATCAGACTTCCAGATCCTTCTCCCAAGGATCTTACTGCCATTCTTATGACAAGTCTCATAGAGATAATCAACACTGAGCTTCCCTCTCTATTTAGAGCTTGCAGTCATTCACATGATATCCACATGGAAAGTTTAACATATATAATCATAATTATGTCCCCCTATCCATATGAAAACAACCAGCAAGAAGGAATTCTTGCCTCAACTACTATAAAATTATTCAACAACCCAAAAATACCAGCTGGACAATTCCTACAGTTCCCAAGGAAACAAGACAGCTTATCCATCTTCGTTTTCATGCCTAAAACCATTTTTTGTTAACAGACCTTTTTATCAAGGGAATCATTTTCTATATCCCCTCTCACTACTACTTGAGCATACCAAACCATACCTCATATGGATAACATCAACCTCTGAATGTCAATCTAACCCATTGGTCATCTAGAAGTTCCCCAACACTTCCTTTACCACATTTGGGATCAAAATTCCATTAACCATTCTACCTTTATCCTCATAGTGTAATATACAATCAATATCATCAGCATTTTACTTATGTTGTTGCAATCATATCATCACTAACCATATGATCTATGGCATCACCATATTTTACATCCAATGACAAACTATAATAAGTCTATATGCACCAAGCATTTTACTCATGCCTGCAGTGCAGACGTTTTCCACTTTCTTACTTCTTTCATTCTCATGCGTAGCCACACCCTTTAAGTTAATAGGGATATATACCCCATTAGCACAACCATGAGCCTTTGAACTTGCTCATGTCACCTCACTTCTTCCATGAGGGTTATTCTCATTCCATAGGACTCCTTTTTACTCTGCAAAAAGAGATTAACCCAATAGCAAGTTTTCAGTTATGATAGGTCAAGTAATTTGACCTCACATATTTCCATAAGGCCTCTAGACATGGAGAATTATACTCACAAGTCCAAGTCTCTTATTTAAGCAACAAATGTAACTCACAAAGGCTTCATAAGCCCACATTTCCAAACAACCTTGCCACATCTTCAGTCCATTCACATCCCTGTCTTGCTATTATTACCTATCAGCATAATCCCACTCTTGTAGGAGGATCTTTCATTCTACCAAAGCAACAATATGCTCCCTCTACTACACATCCACCTGTAACTTTTATGTTGTAAGAATTTTCCAAAAGGAAAGCTCAACCAAGGGGCTTGTGCAGATAACAAATAAACTTCTCCAATGCAGGGGAACTTTTCTAACAATATTGTCTTTGCCTTCTTATAGAAGTCATGTGGTTGATTTATATCCCATCCAGGCCTAGTGTTTGAATCTTGCTCCGATAGATAGGGTAGGAGAGGGTTCCCTCCCCCTTAAATTTTTTCTAGTAAAAAACAATTAATCGACTCTTTCATGAGCCCATGCAAGAAAAATGTTGTTGCCTACTCTGATACCACTACGTCACACACCCGACCCCCTAAGTAGCATTTTTAAGGGATGGGGGTATAAATTTTCTGCTTTCCTACAACTACCTGAATTCCTTGGATGAGGACTCCATTTCCTTGTGCTCACCGAGATATTTCCAATGACTATGACCTTGTCCAAAACCGAGTTATGGTTCTACCATTATAGCGTTTCGAAGTTTTAGGGATGTTTTTTGCCAATGGCCATCCCCTTCACCACGTGGCTTCATATCTTTCGTATTGTCCAACCTGGCACTTTCATGGCCCAGGTTGTTGCACTATAGTAATGACGTGGCCCCTAGAGGAGTGGTTGCCATGAATCTTCCCTGAGCCTTCGCGAATATCAAGCCTTTGGCCCTTCGTCATTCTTGTACATGTCTAAAAACATCCCCAGAGACCTGAAGTCTCAGATTCTCTTTCCTCTTCAGAATCTATGGTGGACCTCAATCCACCCTTTAATATAATGGTTGAGATTCACCCACACCTAACACATAGTTTAGACATGACAAGAAGGGTCCTACACTTAATTCGCAACAAATCCCATGATGCCACGTGGAACTGTCGAGGCACGTTGCATCACCATGGTGTATGCGGGCCCATCCAATCAAATTTGGATGCTACAACAAGGAACTTCAACACTTCGGCGCTTCAACATTTAACACATCCTCCTATATCCTCGAATCTCCCAGAGTTTCGAAGTTTTGAACTTCTGAAATTCCTCACCACATACTCCTGCCTTCAGACTTCGGGATATTCTTACCCATTATACCTTATGTTTCCCAGAGTAAGACTTCGTCGAAGTGTTTACGTTTTCCTTCCACTAGTAGATTGAATGATTGAGAAAGAATCCCAACAGACCCTCAAATCAACTGCTCACATCGCTTCTGAATTCTTCCCGACAATCTAACGGTTGGTGGGATTTCATCACTCTGGGATTTCACGACTTCACGTCCGTTACAGTCCTTAACCGAATAATTCCTCGAAGGGTTACCTACCGGAGAGGCCGTAAACCAGGGATGATTTTTTGTTGTTGGTTGATGGTACCACTCACTCTATCCTTCCACTATACTCGATCTAATGGTCAAGAAGGGTCTCGAAGGTGTTAACACATAAGATTGATCATGTAAAGGAGGATTTATGGTTTTCAGAGCCTACATTTAACCAGATCTCTAGGTATTATGTCATACCATCAACTAATAGTCTCCTCGAAGTGTGCAAGCTATTTTTGAGTTGGTGTTGCGAACTAGCGCTGTGAATTAGTTAAGGAAGAGGGTTGGAGGTTATGCAGCTTGTAGGCATCTAAGTGAAAATATGAAATTACCAGCATCAACCTCATAGCCATTAGGTACTCCATGAGATTTTTTATCTTGTTTGGAGGTCAAGAATGGTTTGGCTACTTGATTTTCCTTTGGCGTTGTGAAATGGCTTAGGCGCTGCGAATTGAGACAGATGCTACGAAATGAGCTACGAAATTTCCTATAGCAGTTTTTTTTACATATTTGATCATAAATCCAAAATGACGATGTGGGTTTCTCTGAAATGTTTTGTGGAGGAATATGATATCCTTGTTGACTTGCTGACCAAATTTCAGCATGAACCAGTTTGGCATTTGAGAGAAACAATTAAAACACCAATGCACTACGAAATGTGTTGCAAATTCTTTGTTTTGCATAGTTGTTGGATATTCGCCTTGTTGGGAGGTTTCCACCTGTCAAGGATGGTTCGAATGAATTCTCATGGATCAGTTAGATGTCAAGGGACACATGCACCTAATTTTTAGATCCATTAAAGACCTCATGCAATGAGTTGGAAACAATTTAGTAATGACTTCCAACAATTTCTTGAAAATTAGCAGTTTGTTGGATTTTTGTCTCTTTTACTATCGCCACCTAGCTCCAAGGCCTAGAATCCAATGAAAGAGATGGGATTCGACCTCCTAAGGATACTTTGATGTTATTTTCTATTTAAGAGAGGAGGGAGATATTGGAGAAGGGTTGGATTCATGAGCTAAGAGAGGCTAGAGAGTAGGAGCAGGCAGTTTCCCTGTGTGTGTTCATTTGTAAGCCTGAGGGCATTTTATGATTATAATCATTATTGTAATTGAAGCTTCATAAGAGCTATGATTTTAAGATTGTAATTCTTGTGTTTTATATATCTTCTTATTTGAATATATTTCAGATTTTAGGATCAAAGGCTGCCAATGATTTATGGATCCCTAAGTAGTAGAGGATGTGTTGTAATTTTTCCCATCAGTCATTGTTTTATTCAAGTATTTGTTGATTTATTAAACTGAGAGGATCTTTGTTTAGTGAACATTCTATATTATGTTTTCCTTCTTCATTCTTCCATCTATCACCATATAATCTTGTTTTTTGTTGAGCATATTTAGTGCCTTTGATGAGTAGAATGTTTATGACTATGTTTCCCATTGGTGTAGCCTATTGATCTGCAATTTGTTGCCCTCTCCCTTTCTTTCTCCATCTTGATGATCCACCTATTCAAACCAAAACTTACCATTACAAACCTATTTTATGGGTATTTGGCTTATCCTCTAGCAGTCTAAGGGTGACTCTCAGTGCTAACATTCCTAGCACCGTTGTCGGGGACAAAGTTGAAGATCTTCCCTGGGTTGTACGACAAAGATCACATCCAGTTCTTGATGGTGAACAAGGATTGGAGGCAGAAAATACTGCATCTTTCACCTCGCGATTCCACTCCATGAAGAACCGAGATGTCAAAGGCTATGGAGGATATCTTGGCAAGGATATTTTCTCCTCTAAACTTTTCATCCATCTCTGGTTTTCCAAATCCAGTGCCTCATCTATCAAAATGGGGAGATTTATTTCCTATCTTCCGAGAAGAAAAGGATGATGATCATGTTCAGTATCTCATTGATTTTCATCAATGCATGGAGTAGTTGAACTTGCATTAGGAGGATTTCTTAATGAAAATGTTTATGTTCTCCCTGAAGGATGATGCCAGAGACTAGTACTTTTCTCTCCCTGTTGCAAGCATAGCCACCTTGAAAGAATTACATGTTGCTTTCAATTTGCATTGTAAAATTTATTAATCCTCTGAGTTTATTTTTCATGATTGTTGTGAGGAATATGAGAAAAGTGTTTAAGCTGCATTAAGTTGCTCTCCTGATTGTGAAGTTGAAGAAGATAACCTAGTCAAGGAAATCAGTGAAGGATCAACGCTTTCTTCTTCTTGTTCCTCTGTACTGGATGCAGATTTAAATGATAGTTCTGATCATAAAAATACAGTGGACATTTCTCCTGACTATGAAGTTGTGATAAATGATAAGTTAGTTAAAAAAACTAGGGAAGTTTCCTCTTTGTTTTTTCCTAGCTTTTCATAATTGAAGGCAGATTTTGTTTGTTTCTCTTATGAAGAAAATGCAGAGGATATTTATGTTCATGAAACAGATGTATTTAGTAGGCCTGCTTATGATGAAGAAGTTGTTCCAAATACTGACCATGAGCATCTCTGTTTTTATAAAAACCATGTCTATGAGAAGCATATTGTTCTTACAGTACATGAAGAAATGATTAGCAGTCATCCCACGGGTGGTTCTGAAGATGACGAGCAACCATTCAACCAACAAATGCTTTCATCAATCGTTTATCCACCTATACATGATGAAAACATCAAACAACATGTGAGCAATGATGGAATAAAGGAGGTAATATTTTACCTGTTTAGTATGCCTTGCCAATAGTTTCATGACCCTATCAATGAATACATGGAGTTTCACTTTTCAATGCTTTGGAGCCTGCAAATTTTATCATTTTGTCATCATTTGGAGGTTATATTGGTGATCCTAAGATTGTATTTAGTCAATTGTCACACTTTTCTTTCTTCTTATGGATCATTTGTAGTGAAGAGAAGAATTTTTTTACCAAACAATTTGAGTGGCTATGGTTGAAGTTTGTTTTCACCTAAGCAAACTATAAAAGTTAGTTAGAGTAGGGTCATGTATATAAATAAGCTCATGTTCAAGCATTTCAGTTTTCATTTTGCTTTATTTATTTTAATAAGACTCCACCATCCCTATGGATAAGGCACTAGAACTGCATGATTCTTGGAGCCTCACAGGGAGGTCACCATCCCCTATGGAGCCATATGTTAACACATAAGATTGATCATGTAAAGGAGGATTTATGGTTTTCAGAGCCTACATTTAACCATATCTCCAAGTATTATGTAATACCATCAACTAACAGCCTCCTCAGAGTGTGCAAGTTATTTTTGAGTTGGTGTTGTGAACTGGCGCTGCAAATTAGTTAAGGAAGAGGGTTGGAGGTTAGGCAGCTTGCAGGCATCTGAGTGCAAATATGACATTACCATCATCAACCGCGTAGCCATCAAGTACTCCATGAGATTTTTTGTCTTGTTTGGAGGTCATGAATGGTTTGGCTACTTGATTTTCCTTTGGCGTTGTGAACTGGCTCAGGCACTGCAAATTGAGACAGACACTATGAAATGCGCTATGGAATTTCCTGTAGCAGTTGCTTTTATAGATTTGATCATAAATCCAAAACGACGATGTGGGTTTCTCTGAAAGTTTTTGTGGAGTAATATGATATCCTTGTTGACTTTCTGAACAAATTTCAGCCTAACCCAATTTTTCATTTGAGAGAAACAATTAAACACCAGTGTGCTATGAAATGTGTTGCAAATTCTATGTTTTGCATAGTTGTTGGATGTTCGCCTTGTTGGGAGGTTGCCACCTTTAAAGGAGGGTTTGAATGACTTCTCATGGATCATTTAGATGTCAAGGGACACCTACACCTAAGTTTTAGATCCATTAAAGACCTCATGCAATGATTTGGAAACAATTTGTTAATGACTTCCAACAATTTCCTGAAAATTAGCAGTTTGTTGGATTTTTGTCTCTTTGACTATTGCCACCTAGCTCCAAGGCCTAGAATCCAATGAAAGAGATGGGATTTGACATCCTAAGGAAATTTTTATGTTATTTTCTATTTAAGAGAGGAGAGATCTCTTGGAGAAGGGTTGAATTCATGAGCCAAGAGAGGCTAGAGAGAGTAGGAGCAGGAAGTTTCCTTGTGTGTGTTTATTGTAAGCCTGAGGGCATTTTGTGATTGTAATCATTACTTTTATTGAAGACTCATGAGAGCTGTGATTTTCATATTGTAATTCTTGTGTTTTATATATCTTCTTATTTGAATATATTGCACATTTTAGGATCAAAGGTTGCCAATGATTTATGGATCCCTAAGCAACAGAGGATGTGTTGTAATTTTTCCCATCAGTCATTGTTTTATTCAAGTATTTGTTGATTTATTAAACTAAGAGGATCTTTGTTTAGTGAAAATTCTATATTATGTTTTCCTTCTTCATTCTTCCATCTATCAACATATAATCTTGTTTTTTGTTGAGCATCTTTAGTGCCTTCGATGAGTAGAATGTTTATGACGCCATTGCCCATTGGTACCTGATCTGTAGTTTGTTGCCCTCTCCCTTTCTTTCTCCATCTTGTTGATCAACCTATTCAAACCAAAAATTACCATTAAAAACCTATTTGATGGGTATTGGGATTATCCTCTAGCGGTCTAAGGGTGACTCTTAGTGCTAACAAAAGGATCCTTAGATCTACGACCCATGTTACTTTGTGACTTCGTCATTCAAGGATTTCAGTCGTTTAGCACTTTTTTACTCCCAGAGTGGGTCAATGTCGAATAACCATAGGACTCACGAATATAATCAATGGCTAATGTTTATTGCTTGATCTAACAGTTTCGATAGCGCCTGAAATGTAAATGGACGGCTATTATAGCACAATTCTTTTTACAAAGGTTCTTCTCTATGCAATACCCTACTCCACTCATTTTCAACCAGATGTTGACAGATGTCCCTTCCATGACACCTTGGCAACCAAGTTCGCACAGTGCGTCATTATGACGTCACTCTTTCTATCTCTCTTAGGTACATTATAGTTCAAGGCATGGAACCAGGGGCTAGATTTGGGTCATGTCGAGTTATAATACTTGGCCTTGTGGCTATAGCTTATGTATGGAATTAACAGTCCTACAGCCTTAAGTAGCTTCTTCCTGCTGGGTTATTAACCTAGCTTCCTCGGGTCTTTATGCCTTTAACGAGACCCTCAGATCTTAGAGACCCTACCTTCTCCAAACCAGAGAATCTCCTGTATTTTATGGCCTCCTCTGGCCTTCAACATTCCATTACCACAGAATTACATCCCTTCCATGGATTGTCAATTGTTTCCTATGGTTCTAATTTCCTTTCTCTTGGAACCATCACTGCATCAAATTACACATTTACCTTTATTTATATACCTATATTCCTTATGTACATAGAAAGCATAGATATAGGTTTACTTTATTTGTCTTATAATATTAAAAGATAATTATATTCAACTGTGCAAGGCATGCACAAATCTTGTCATCATACAATCACCCGAATGCAAGAGTTTACAAATGAAAACAAGCATTATTACCATTAATCATGCAATGCACATCACTAACACAATCACAGACGTCCAATCACGCATTTTTCATTTATAGAGATTACTTCCTTAATAATTTTCACATGTACATATCGTGTATGGTCAGCTCTAGGTCCATTGATTCTTCAAATCGGGCTACAAAACCCTTCATGAAATCTAGTCTCTATTCCTTTTGTTACACTCTCTTTGGTTCGTTGGTTGTTAGGTACCATATATATTATAATAGCATAAAATAGAAATATTGCATAGAATAATAGTGGAATAGCAACATAAAACATAAATACTATAGAGAATAACAACAGAAAAGTGAATTATATGGAACCACAACACCAAAATAACACCTTTGTTGATAGGAAACAATGTTCACTTACCTCTTCGAGGGGGAAACCTCCAATAGAGAAAAGCTCTATTACAATAATTCTCCAGACAAAACTTCTCATGCATTTGATTCCCATTTATACTAAATCTATCTACCACAAGAACAATCTAGAGGAATATCTTCTAGAAGCGGAAGCTTCTATTAGGTCTTCTTACATTTGACTTATTCTTCTTTATTTCTAGGCCTTATTAATATTTTCCTTTATTACATAGAAAATATATTATTCTACCTACATGAGGGGTTAAGGAGGTTAGGTCCCTAACATTCCCTCAGCCTTAAAAATAGTCTTGTCCTCAAGGCTTGAGATGAGGAAATTTCCACAGAATGGTAGTTGACTCCTATGTGGCATCTATTGGAGTTGTATATTTCCACTATACTAACACTTCCTTGATGGTGTGGTGATGGAGACGATGCTCATGCTAGCCAAGACTGCTTGTGTCTATGACCAGATGAATCATTCTTCATCCAACTTAGGGAGATTGTTTTGAGCTTGGAACATAGTTCCAATCACCTTCTTTAAGCATGAGACATGAAAAATGGGAAGGAGCTTAGAATGACTTGGCAAATCTAACTAGTATTTGAAAACCATACAAGGACCACAAAATTTAGGTGCAAGTTTCTGATAATGTTCCTCCTTGAGTGAAGTTTGCTTACAAGGTTGCAGTCAAAGAAACACATGGTCCCCTTCAGCAAATTGACGTTCAGAATGACCTTGATTTTCTTGGTGCTTCATGCAATTATGAGCTATTACCAAATTCTCTTTTAGGGAATGGAGAATATCCTCTCGAACTGTAAGAGTTTGGTCAACCACCAAAACCTTCAAGACACTTGGCATGTATGAGAGAACTGAAGGTGGATTTTGCATGTATAATACTTCAAAAGGAGTCATGTGAGTAGTTGTATGGTAATATGTGTTGTACCACCATTCATCTAGTGGTAACCATTGAGCCCACTAATTTTTCCTCTTAGATGCAAAACACCTTAAATATGTTTACAAACACTTGTTGACAACTTCAGTTTGACCATCAATCGAGGATGATAGGTTGTTTTGAGATGCAATTGGGTTCCCTATAGCCTGAACAATTCTTTCCAAAAATCACTGGTGAAAGTGGGATATCAATAAGAAACAATAGAATGAGGCATGTCATGAATCTTGAAGATATGATCCATGAAAAGTTGAGCCAAGGTGGAGGTGGTAAATGGATAATGAAGAGAACAAAAATGAGCATATTTGGAAATACGATCAACTACCACCATGATTACTAACTTATTTCTTGATTTAGGTAAGCTAACAATGAAGTCCATAGATATATCCCTCCAAATAGCGGGTGGAATCAGAAGCGGTTGTCGTGTGTCGGGGAATTTGACTAATTATCCCCTACTGCATTAATAGACATCACATTTCACCACAAAGGTGCAGACATATTATTTCATACCATCCCATAAAAAAGAACATTTGACCCTGTCATAGGTTTTGGTAAACCCTTATTTCCCAGTTGTGGGTGTAACATGATCCAGAATCGGATCCAGAAGCCTGACAGGGCTCAAAAAAGGCTCAAAAATGAAAGTGCTCGGAATCCGACGAAACCAGCGCCTTTGCGTCTGTCTCATATTCCTGATTCCGACCATATATTTACTTCATAAAACGAGGTTCATATGTGAAAGATATCACGTTCTATCTGAAAACCCAAACAGGGAAAAAAAAAAGGGGATGACTGTACAGTCTGTACAGTCCTTACAGTGCCACGTGGCATGCTGACTGTACAGGCCGTACGACCATACAGATGACATGGCAACCCCTAGAGATGACACATGGTAGGTGATGTGGCATACGACAGACAGTTGGACCAATCTATGGGTGACACATGTCACCACTGTAAGGATGACACGTGGCACGGGATGATGTTAGCAGGTGACTGGGTAGGTACGGTGACAGGGTACGTGGACCATCCGGCATTTGATGCGTGGCAGACATGTGGACCATTTGGCAATTGAAACTTGGAAGTCTTCTATTGTTTGTTGATGTGCCACGTGGCCCAGTCATGGATTGCCACGTGGCACCTTGTGGTTGGTTTGTGGTTTTGTATAAAATTTTATGGGTTTCACCGGGGTCGAACCCCTGATCTATCCTCCGGCTGTGGACTGGCAGGATCGGGCTAACCGCCCAGTCGATGGGTGTTTCTTATTATGTATGTGGCAAAGAATGTATTTGAATTTGGTTGAATTGACATTCGGCGGGGGAAAGGGCCAGGGCTTAGCCCCAACCCTCGGCATGAACATACGACCACAACCACAGAACCCGGAGTGTGGAGGTTTAACGCATGGGAATGGATAAGAGCCTGGCCCTCGGTTCTTGGGCAGGTCCCATGTGACCTAGGACTTTAATCCAAATAGGGTGCGGGTAGTTGTTATACGAATGGTCCTATGGCCACGCCATCGAACCAGGAGTCGGGGACAGAGGGGCCAGCTCTCAAACGATGGAGCGCCCGACCACATGGTCGCCTCCCATATGACCAGGAGCGCGCGCCAAAGGGGCTGCACCCAAATTTATTCAATTTTGGGTTTTTTGCTATAGTTTGGGAATTTTGTTTGATTTATTGCCTGTTAATGGAGGATTTGGCCCATTTTTGGGAGATATTGGGCATTTTTGGAGCCCAAATTTTGGGAGGAAGTTGGGGATGGATAACCAACTTCAGATCTATATAAACCAAGCCTGTTTGAGGCCATGAGGGACAGTCAAAGAAGAGTTATGTTGAAGGGAAGCCAAGCCAAAGCCATTTTTATGCAGGGAAGCTATTGAGGAGCAGACGCTTGCGGTCCATTTCTGGGAGCTCTGGACGTCCGTTTTGCGTGTCGTTTTCTTTGCAGGGTTCTAGAGATCTGGAAGAACATGACCAGATCAGTCTTGTAGCCAATTGGCACTACTGCAATGTACTTTTGATCTTTTGAACAGAAATAAAGAAGCCTCCCCCACGGAGACAAAGGCCTGGAGATGTAGGCAAAGTTGTGCCGAACTCCATTATCAATCCTTGTGTTATGGTTTGTTGTCTATTATTTCATTTCAGATCTACATATGTGTATATGGTTGTCATAATTCCTCTTATTTCCTCATTCTTTCATTAAGTTTCTCAAATGGTTAATTAACACATGCAAAATTAAAACTCAACCATAGTCATTAAAAGATCCTACAGATCATAACATGAAGCTCAAAAAGCATTATGGATTTAAGTTTTGACTGCTTAATTAAATACAGATGAACTTTGTAGCGAAGCTCATCATTGTGCCAAGAGTACCCTGGGGAAAATGAATAATTTTCTTGTAATTGTTTGATCAGATGTGAAAATTTTGGGATCTTGCAACCATTCCTAGCAAACGGCTTGGAGCCAATCTGGTACAATGAAGGAGAGTGAAAAGAGGGACACGTCATATTCATATTTTCTTGAAAGAGCATCAACAACCACATTGTCTTTTCCTTTCTTGTAAATGATCTCATAATCATATCCAAATATCTTAGTCACCCATTTTTGTTGCTCCGGGATGAAAGACGTTGCTCCAAAAAGAACTTCAGACTATGATGATATGCCTTAATTTGGAAGTGTTTCTCCAATAGATAAGGGCGCTAGAGATCCACTGCATGCAAAATAGCCAACATTTCCTTTTCATAGATTGATTACTTAAATGTCGCTCTGACAGTTGTTTGTTGGTAAAGTCCAAAGGCATCACATTCCAGGACTAAGGTCTTTGTGAAGTCAGGAAGGGCCAGGATAGGAGTGGTGCACACAGCCTCCTTAAAGGCTTGGAAGGAATGATCAAATGTTGGAGTCCAATTGAAAGCATTATTTTTAAGGATGGCAGTGAGAGGCACCACAATTTTTCCATAATTCTTAACAAACTTGCAATAATAGCTTGTTAAACCCAGAAAACCATGCAAGATTTTGAGATTCTTGGGGTGAGGCCAATCCTACATAGCTTGAATTTTCTTAGGATCCACCCTGACACCATCCATGCCAACAATATGACCCAAGTACTCCACTTCCTAGGCTCTAAAAGAACATTTATATTGTTTGAGTAAAAGTTGGTGCTAAGAGAGTAGATGAAGAACTTGATCCACATGAGAAGGATGGGTTGTCCATGTTTTAATATAGATGAGAATATCATCAAAGAAAACTAAGACAAACTGACAAAGAAAAGGATGAAAGACATCATTCATGAGGCTTTGGAAAGTGGAGGGAGCATTACACAAGCCAAAGGGCATGACCAAGAACTCATAGTGGCCCTCATGAGTTTGAAATGTAGTCTTAGGAATGTCTGCCTCTTTCATATGTATCTGGTGGTAGCCAAAATGAAGATCAAGTTTAGTAAAGTACTGGGCACCACGTAATTCATCCAAGAGATCATCAATGACAGGAATGGGAAATTTTTCTTTGATGGTGAGTTTGTTGAGGGCATGAAATTCGGGACACATGCGCCAAGAGAATTCTTTCTTAAGTACCATGACCATAGGAGAAGAATAGGGACTAATTCTAGGAAGGATATCACCTACGGCGAGCAATTATTGAACAATTTTCTGAATTTAATTTTTCTAGGCAAAGGGATGAAGATAGGGATCAACATTGGGAGGAAGGTTGTTGGGGACAGGGGGGCTGGAATGATCATGAACACCACGGGAAGGGGGAAGTCCCTGGGAAGTGGAAAAAACAACTTGATGTTTGGAAAGGATGGATTGGAGGTCATGATGCATAGAGGGTGTCTTAGTAGCTTGAATAGAATGGAGTTGTGCAATAATGTTGGAATGACCTTTTTTTAGGAGCTTTTCCATGTGATGGGAATTGATGATCTCAAGGGAAATTGTTGTGATTCCTTGGAACTTATACTGTTGGCCCTCTTGGTTGAATTGCATGGTTAATTCCTTAAAATCCATGAGGATGGGGCCAATAGTCCTTAACCATTCTACATCCAGCACAATGCCACAACCACCCATGTTGATAGAAAACATATGAGATTTCATGTTGTTCTCACCAATTTGGAAATGCACATTTTCAAAATGCCCCCCACATTTCATGGAACCTCCATTGGCAATCATGATTTGAAAATTTTTGATTGCACAAATATAGCAACTAGTTTCTTGGGAAATACGGCGATGAATAAAATTATGGGTGTTGCCAATGTTTATGAGGATGATGACCTTTTGATGCTTAATTCATCCAATTAGCTTGAGGGTCTGGGGAGTAGAGAAGCTAGTGAGAGTATTCATGGAAATGACCGGTTCGACTTCTAGGGGGGCCAACGGTGGAGTAAGGTCAATGGGTTTAGGTTGAAAGTTTTAAACCTGTGAAAAAGCAATGCATATAGATTCTTAAGCAATACAGAAATTCATCAATGGCTCATACACAGAGCACACAGAGATTTTATACCGGAAACCCTCAACTGGGAAAACCTTTCTTATTTTCATTATATCGAATTTCACCATTCGCCATACAATAAATACAATGTTTTTAGGTATTATGTAGATACCAAAACCCTAATCCCTTAATCTGGGATTAATTTACAAATCCGCTAAAAATAGCAAAATCCGCTCAAAATAACAAAAACCACCCAAAAAAAAATTGGGGGTGTTGCCCCGGGCTACCGCCCACTGTCGAATGTTGCACGTAACCAAGGGGGGGCATACCTGCCCCCCCCCTGGGACCCCCCTAGGAAAGAACCCACACACACACACATGCAAATAATATAACACATACCCAACATAGGTGACTCGTCCATAGGGGGAGCCTCGACCTCTTCTTCAGAAACATCCTCAGAGATGGCCATAAAAAGATTTTGTTCCTTACACTTATGCCCATGAAAATATTTGTCATCACAATTATAAAAAATTCCCTTGATTTAGCGTTCATCCATTTCTGCCTAGGTCAATTTATGGATCTTCAATGGAGTGGAAGGAGGGGCGGGAGTGACTGGTTTAGGGTGGGGAATAAAGCAGAGTTTTTTGGTTTGAGAAGAGACAACTTGTTGTGCTTCCTTAGCTCTTTTAGTAGATTCAACCCAACTCTTGTGGTGAGCCATGAGGACGTGGGCATGGATCTCATCCTTGAGTCCACTGATAAAGCATTCTTGGAAAAACGCATCAGGCATGCCCTCCGTGCGGAAATTCAAGCGCTCAAAAGAAGCTATAAAGTCTTACATTGTGCCAGATTTTTTCAACTTTGTCAAATGGCCTAAATGGTGGGTGTTACTATCAAAGAGTTCTTAAATATCTGCAACAAATTTTGTCCAAGCCACATATCCTTGGTGGGCATTTTTTCTCCATTTCCAATGTTTTTTTTCTAGATGGAGAACACCATACTAGAGTTTGTACAACTCATTATTAATGTCGTACAAAGAGAAATAGTGTTCCATTTGAGTTACTGAGATGGTGGGATCTGAGCCATAAAAAAATTTCACATACACTCTAGGAAGGCATAGGTCACGTTGAAAGTGATGGGACTGAAAAGTATGGGAATTGGAGAAATTCTCATATTCGAGGTGCAAAGGTTGGTCATAGGAGGTAAGGTCTCCAATAATATTCATCTTGGCGTAGATCTGGGCAGCAAAGGATTCAAGTTGGGTAGAGAGGTATTGTTTCATAGTTTTTTTTTTTGCATCTATGATGGAATTCATTTTGGCATTGATGGTGGTAATATTAGCATTGAGTTTCCGCACTTCCTTCTAGGTCTCTGAGAAATCACATGACAAGGTATTGAGGTGGGATTCAAGGTCTTGGCTACAGGTGTGGGCCATGATGAAAGGGGGAAATGGAAAGGGACGGGTGGGACCACACAGAAAAGGGGTTATGGGTGAAGGGTATCACGATGATAAGGGTGAAGAGAGGAATCCAATGGGGTATCCCAAATAATGGTTGGAAGGGGGTCGGGACCAAAGAGAAAAAAAAGTTGAAAAATGATAGGTATTACTGCAATCAGAATGAAAAGAGTAGTCCAATGGGATAGGTCTCAAATAAGGGTGTGGGCAAGCCCCGGAATTTTGTTTTTAGTACTCTTGCAGAGTTATACTCTGAATTGAATAATACTATAGTGGTGGAAAGCCCAAATTCTTAATAGGAAGAAATATGTAGTAATTTCGCAACCCAAATGCAGATGGCAAGGTTGCACGACAATAGATCTTGTCTATTCTTGTTCTGTTATGTTTTTGTCCCAAGGGTTAGGGTTTTCAGTGTACCTATAGACAAGGGTTTACCTTGTGTTATAGCTCTCTGATATACATGTGGGGTCAAACAGTAGTACTCAGCCCAATATCTCAGGGCACTAGCTAAGGAGGCTATATCGTACCCTTAGCCATACTACCCGATTACCTAGGTACTAGAGAGTATATTCCCAACTTTTGTTCTTGGTGACACTATGTCAGTCAGGCAGCCGATCAATTTATCTATGGAGGGATTCAAGATATCTAGGCCACTCCATATATAGGTGTTGTCTGATGCGCTACCACTCGAAGGGGTACCAATGGGGGTTACAACGGTGTCCAACAATGTGCGCTTAAGTACCACTTGCAGTTCATGCATGTATGCTTCCCCGACCATGGATTTATGCATTGAACGACATATTATTGTAGCTTTAAGACGTCAAAATACGTCTCTACCCTAGAAAAAAATTACCCACAGTTGCTTCCAAGGAAATTGCTATTATACCACTTGTTAGGTACCGTATCTATTATAATATAAGAAAAGAGAAATATTGCAGAGAATAACAGCAAAATAGAAATAGAAAACATAAATAATGTAGAGAATAACAGTGGAACAACAAATTATATGGAACCATAACACCAAAATAATACCTTTATTGATAGGAAACAATGTTCACTCTCCTCTTCGAGGGGGGCACCTCCAGCATAGCAGAGCTCTATTACAATAATTCTCTAGAAAAAACTTCCCATGCCCTCGACTCCTATTTATACTAAATCTATCTACCACAAGAACAATCTAGAGGAAGATCTTCTAGAAGTGTAAGCTTCTATTAAGTCTTCTTACATTTGACTTATTCTTCCTTATTACTAGGCCTTATTAATATTGGCCTTTATTACATGGAAAATATATTATTCTACCTACATGAGCAGTTAGGGAGGTTAGGTCTGTAACCCTGGTCCTCCACACTCATCCACCATCCGATCTCATCCTAGATTGAGTCTCAATCGTCGATCTGTTCTTTCATGTCAGGACCATCGGGGTGCCGAAACACTCAACACCATTTCGACGCACAGGAGTAGCTCGATAATCTCTTGAGTAGATTGTGATTGTTAGATCTAACCTCTATAATTTTTGAACTTCCAGGCTATTGGACCCTTTGGACCTCATCGCTCAACCACCGTTGGATCTGGACTGTATTTGTTTTCATTCATCGATCTAGCCTCTTTCATATCGATCGGTCTTATTTAGGAATTAATCCCCTTCTTGGTCATATGACCAATATCCATCTCCATTGGGTTTTCTTGTCTCCTAAACTTTGAAGGATTTATTCCTCTAGTTAACCTATGAGTTGTTTCTAGTGCGAGATGTCCTCACAGTCGTTGATTTGTTTTTGAATGGGAGGTTGGATGTACATCTCAGAATATAGTCAAATACTGTGTACAAGTCATTGATCGATTGCCATATGGATGACAACGATCTCCCCTCGGACTATTTCAGCTTCTATTCTCAGTCATTGATCGTCACTCTGAAGGATGATCCAGATCTCGTCTCGCAGTTTGGTATTTGGAGTAATTTTAAAAGCACAGCTCAAAAATATCTAAAACTTCCACTCTGACGATATTTCACCTTCCTCCTTGAACTTCGAACATTGTCAGCCTCTCCATCATTGACATGTCTAGATCTAACGATCATGGATCACCATCTCGATCCCACTGCGTTAGGCCTATGCCACGAAACTCACACATGGATTCTGCATGTCAACCTCTTACTTGTAAATCCGACTTCCACATTTCACTTGTTCATTCATCCACATCATCACCACATGTGACAATTTAATTTGTTGATGCCACATCCAAGATCTGTGAGTTTTCTTGTGTCACTCTAGTGGCCTACCACATCTCTCTTCCTTGTTAGTTTATATATTCAATTATGAATAGATATCCACCGTTCATCATTTTCCTTCTATTAGAGTTACTTCAACTACTTGACTCCAATGGCCCTGCTCCAACAACAAATGGGATATTGCTACGTGTTCTCTCCTTAACCCTTGACCAGGGCCACTCTGAATCCATCATGTCCATCTTTCAGATCTTCCTTCACCAATATAGACCATCGATTAATAAATTCAGATTTGTTGGTTCATCCAGACACTACCATGTGTCATTCTACGATCCATCCACCTGAATCGTCCCGAAATCATCTAGACCGTTCATTGTATTGTCTTCGTCGGAGCTCTTTCATCACTGCATCCTTTTTTACTTCAAAAATTCAACTCTAAAATACTTATACCTATTGACACGTGTCTTCTCCATATCTATCAGACTGGATCACTCCGAGTTAATCTATGTCATCTGTCACTCTTCCTTTTTCAGAGTATTCTTCGTTGCTATATCCTTTAGACTCTTAATATGCTACTCTAAAGGCTTTTCACTGTTTCTTTGGACTCCGACCTCAAACCTGATTCTGATAGTCAATCTTTTGCCTCTACTCAATCTGTACCATCGACCATATTTCTTCATCAAAGTTGATGCAAGAGCATCGCAAGAACACACAAAGCGGAGGTAGTTGGATACGCACCAACGCACATTTTGAAGATGTTTTGAAATTCAAAAAGGATGACACATTAATGTAATATCTGGAGAGACATAAGTGCTCTTAATGTTGTGGGGATTGTAATGCAGATCTTGAGCGGTTTCTCTCATATGTTTGTTGGAGGCAATTAATGTAATAAATATAAAGTAGATGTAGGCTTTAATTCAATTTGATAGCTTAGAGTCGTAGGATGGAAAACTCCATAAAGCTCCCTCGTATGTATCGTATTGTATCATTATTCTCAATTGTAAGAGTAGATTTTTAGAGAGAGAGAATAGGAGAGCAGAGAAGAATAGATATTCTAGAAGTTGTATAAACATATAGTTGTTGCTATAGAGACCATGTACAGAAGCACTTGAATTAATATAAGGAGGCTTTGACTCAATTTCATGGTGTTGTGATGAATATTGTTTGCATCCATTGAATGGTATGTTTACAGTTTAATTATATGATCTATTATGCATTTGATTCAATGCTTGGTGTGTATGATTTCATTTTGAATGTATGAAGTCTGTGAGAGGGAGAGTATGAGTTTCAATTATTTCTCTTCCTGAGAGTTCCTGCAAGGAGTGCAGTGAAAGTATGCAAGGAGTGCGTTGACAAGATTCTGAGATTTATCTCAGAGAGCTCATGAGGGATATCATTGTTTTCATACTAGCATAAGTGCAAGGATAGCACAGAGTCGTGCAAGGTGTGTGAAGGCAAGTTGAAGTCTTGGACTTTTTCTAACCCAGTGAGCAGTTGAAGGATTTCTGTCGCAAGGAGTGCATAGAGTTGGAATCGCTAGATAACCAGAGGTTATCATGGAAGTCGTGCAACATGTGCGCGTAGGATTCTTTAGAGTCTAGAAGTTGCAAGGAAGAAAAATCTCAGGATGGATAGCCTTGCTTGAAGATTTTAGAGGGAGGACAAAAGTTTCAGTCGCCCAGAGGAAATCAAGTTTAGAAGCTTTTCGCCAAGTCATCTGGAAAGGAGTCAATAAAGACCCAGAAAGACGGTGGAAACCCTAGAGAGAGAAGCATCGATTTTCCAAGGGTCATCGGATCAAGCAGAGATCCGAGGAGGATAAAGCCGAGATTCATTCACCTTTGAAGGTTCAGGAGAGATAGGAGTTGTCGGTCTGACACCCAAGAGTTTTGGGGTTTCAACCATCGAGAAAAACAGGGGTGAATACTTTCCCAAAAGTCACGAAAGGCGAATCACCGATTTAATCAGAGTAGTTGGTTAGCAGAGGATCTTTGGGGGTCGGGGATTTGGAGGTGAAAGCATGGTTTTTTGTTGATTATTCGAATCATGAAGTCCTGAAATATTGGGGAGATGGGACCCAGTCCTTAGTGGAAGGACACGACGTGTGCATAAGAGAAAAGGCTAGCACTTTCTAGACCCTTAGGTGGATTTTGGGGTTTTAGAAGTTAGAGTGTTAGGGTTGTATGACATCAATATTCTCGAGGTCGCGAGTCGCGAAATGCCTTTTGGTGTAGGTTTCGGTCATAGGTTGTGGTCTCATGGGAAAAGAACACGTGCGTAGTGCTAGTTCGCACAGGTGGAGTTCGCATAAGGACCTGTGGATTTAGTTGAAGGTTCTAGTGGGAACTAAAGAGCCATTTTGGCTCAGGGAATAGAAATATCCAAAGACCGGGAGGTCATGTAGACCCTGTTGAGGCTGGGGTGCTACGTCAGGTGTTATCAGAGCTTACAATCATTGTTTTCTGTAGGCAAGAGAGGACAGAAGGTAAGTTGTGATTTGAATTCTACGTGGAATAGATTTAAACAATGCCGCCAAGAAAATGTCAAGAGAGACCCATGCTCGATCGAGTCGTGGAAAGGGAAATGAGAGAACTCCATGCTTGATTGGATGTTATGGAGACAGCACAGAGGCAAACAGTGGATACTGGAGATATCAGTGAGGCTGAAAATGAAAACGAAGCTGGAGTCGAAGAAGAAGTTGTAGTTGAAGATGTTGCAGAGGAACATCTATTCAAGGTTGTTGCAAGAATAGGAGCCAGAGAAAAAATGGACATCCCGATGTATGAAGGCAACTTAGACGTTGAGGAGATTCTAGATTGGCTTAGAGCTCTGGATAAATACTTCGACTATGAGGATATCGAAGAAAATAAGAAAGTAAAACATGTTTTCACTAGACTAAAAGGGCATGCAGCACTGTGGTGGGATGAACTACAAGCTGACAGGAGATGCAAAGGCAAACAAAGAATTAAAAGTTGGGATAGGATGGTAGAAAAGATGAAAGCCAATTTTATACCCAAATATTACCAAATTAATCTGTTTCGAAGAATGCAGAATGTGAGACAGAAAGGGATGACAGTGAAGGAATACACTGAGGAGTTTTATAGGATAAACATTAGAGTTGGTCATCGTAAGAGTGATGATGAAAAGGTCACTAGATATATGAATGTCCTGAGATATGAGATTTAATATGAGATGAGCATGGTGACAATCAGAAATGTGGAAGATGCTTATCAAATTGCTTCAAAGGCAGAAATGAAATTGACCCAAAAGCAAGGTCAAAGGGGCAGGGGTAGAAGTCAGAGCAAAGGCAAAGAAATTGCCCAGGACAGAGTACAGAAGCCCAAGGATGAAGAAAAGAAACCTCATAACCACCCATAAAGGGGAGGAAGCTCACAAGGAGGACAGTATGTCGATAGGAACATGTTTCCTCGAGCCAAAGGAAGAGGAAGAGGTAGAGGTGGTGAAATAAAGTATTTTTTCTGTGGAAATATAGGACACAAGTCTTTCGAATGTCCCGATAGAAAAAGGGATGGAGGAGGCGAGGCTCACATTTCAGAAGCACAAAGGAGAAATGTTGAGGTAGAAGATCCAGAAGGCGGAAGATCCTTAATGATGAGGAAAATTATCTTGAAGCCATAGAAGGAGATAAAGAATCCAGTCCAAAGGAACAATTTGTTTAGGACTGCTTGCAATACCAAGGATAGGATATGCAAGGTAATTGTGGAAAGTGGAAGCACAGATAATCTAGTATCCACGGAAATGGTGGAGAAGCTGGAATTGGAAATAGTTGCACATCCAAACCCATACAAAGTTTTGTGGTTGCAAAAAGGACATCAGGTAGCAGTCACTAAACAGTTTTTAGTTGAATTTAAGATAGGGGGATATAGAGATGAAATTTTATATGATGTTATTCCCATGGATTTATGTCATGTTTTTTTGGGAAGGCCTTGGCAATATGACAGGAATGTTATTCATGATGGAAGAAAGAACACATACACCTTGGAGAAGAATGGTAGGACGCATATGTTGTTGCCAATTGAAGACAAGAAGGTGAAATAAGAAACAAGAAATACTTTGCTTCTCATGAGTGGGAAGGAACTTCTGGATGAAGTCAAGAAAGATGAAGAAATGCAGTTTGTTGTGGTGAGGAAACCTAGAGTCATCTTGACCAGTACCTCAATAGATGATATACCTGAGGAGATTCATGAAATGCTAGAGAATTTTGTTGATATAGTGGTGGACGATTTACCTTGTTCGTTGTCTCCCATCAGAAGTATAAGCCATCACATTGACCTTATACCAGGGGTGAGTTTTTCAAACAAAGCACCGTACAGATTGACACCACAGGAGAATGAAGAGATCACGAAGCAAGTCCAAGATTTGATGGACAAAGGGTTGATTAGAGAAAGCTTGAGTCCATGCGTTCTGCCAACAGTGTTAAGTCCAAAGAAGGATGGTGGATGGAGAATGTGTACAGACTCAAGGGCTATAAACAAAATCACAATCAACTATATATTTCCTTTACCTAGGATGGATGACTTAATGGATTGCTTGAGTGGATCGAAGTTTTTTTCAAAAATTGATTTGAAAAGTGGATATCATCAAATTAGAATGAGGGAAGGTGGTGAATGGAAGACAACATTCAAGACAAATAAAGGGTTGTATGAATGGCTTGTCATGTTGTTTGGTTTGACGAATGCGCCAAGTATTTTTATGAGATTAATGAGTGAAGTCTTGAGGGATTTCATTGGAAAATTTGTAATTGTGTATCTTAATGATATACTGATCTTTAGTAAGACTGAGAAATAACACTTGAGACATCTAACTCTAGTGATGAGGAGGTTGCAGCAAGAGAAGTTGTTGATAAATCTGAAGAAGTTGTCTTTCATGAAGAAAGAACTCATTTATTTGGGTTTTGTGATCTCTTTGAATGAGTTGAAGATGGATCCTAAGAAGGTAAAAGCAATCAAAGAGTGGTTGTCGCCAAGGAATATCTTTGAAGTCAAAATCTTCCATGGATTAGCCAGTTTTTACAGGAAGTTCATCAAAAAATTTAGTGGAATTTGTATGCCAATGATGGACATAGTCAAAAAAAGACATAAATATTTTCATTGGACAGAGGAAGAAAAGAAAAGTTTCAAGTTGTTGAAGGAGAAGATAACTGGACAACGCATTCTGGTTCTGCCATATTTTAGTAAGACATTTCAAGTGAGATGTGATGCAAGTGGATTTGCGATTGGAGCAGACTTAAGTCAAGACAATAGACCAGTTTCATACTTCAATGAGAAGCTAAATGATGCCAAGAGGAATTATTCCATGTATGATAAAGAGTTTTATGCAGTCATACAAGCGCTGAAGAAATGGAGGCACTACTTGGTTCCAAAAGAGTTTGTTTTGTATAGCGACAACCATGCCTTACAGTTTATAACCAGACAGGAGAAACTGAACCAGAAACATGTGAAATGGGTTGAATTTATGCAGAACTTTACTTTTGTTATAAAGAACATTTTGGGAAATGATAGCAAGGTTGTTGATGCATTGAGCAGGAAATGTTTGATTCTACAAGAGTTTCGTGTGAAGACCTTAGGTTTTGATAGCCTTAAGGATATGTACAGGGATGATTCATATTTCAAGGACGTGTATGAGGCATGTGAGAATCTTGTTCTGAGAGACAGAAGTCAATGGATTGAATGCCTGATCCTGGATGGACTGTTATTCAAAGGAAATCAATTGTGTGTCCTAAATAGTTCTATGAGAGAAAACCTTCTAAAGGAAAAACATAGTGGGGAATTGGTTGGACACTTCGGCCATGACAAAACATTTGCACAACTAAACAATTTGTATTATTGGCCAGGGATGAGGATAGATGTCAAGAAATTTTTCAACCAATGTAGAATTTTCCAGCACGTAAAGGGAAAAAGACAGAACGCAGGATTGTATCAACCATTGCTAGTACCAGAGAGGTAGTGGGACGCGGTAAACATGGATTTTGTGTTAGGACTGTCGAGGACACAGAGGGGTTGTGATTCCATATTCATTGTAGTTGAAAGATTCTTGAAAATGGCACATTTTATTCCATGTCAGAAAATCAGTGATGAAACACACATTGCAAACATGTTTTTCAAAGAAGTTGTTCGACTTCATGGTTTACCCAAGAGTATTGTTTCAGACAGAGACCCCAAATTTGTTGGTCATTTCTGGAGGACACTATGGAAAAAGGTGGGGATGAATTTATCTTTTAGCTCAGCATATCACCCTCAGACGGATGGACAAACTGAGGTAGTAAATCAAAGTTTGGGATACTTATTGAGGAGTTTGGTAGTTGAACATCATGGTCAGTGGGATCAGATTCTGCCGGAAGATGAATTTTCATATAATGACTCACCTAACCGAAGTACAGGATAGATCTCATTTCAGATTATGTATGGAATGCAACCAAGAGGAGTATCTGAGTTGAGAGACTTAGAGCAGAATGAGTTCAGAAGTGTTGGAGCGGAATATTTTGCAGCAGAGATGCGAGAGCTCCACAGTAAGATTAAAGAGTGGTTGCAGAGTTCCAACCAGGAGTATAAGTGTAGAGCAAATCAGCACAGAAGAGAGCTTCAGTTCGAAGTGGGAGATTTAGTCTTAGCACATCTAAAAAAGGAAATATTCCCAAGGGGAATGTATAATAATCTAAAGATGAAAAAGATAGGGTTGTGTAATATTCTGAGAAAAATTGAGGAAAATGCTTGTGAGATAGAATTTCCAGATGATGTGGGCATGTCACCCATATTCAACGTAGAAGATCTATATCCTTGCAGAGAATATGGAGAAGAGAATCAACAGGAAGTTCAGTGGGTCAAATAGATGCCTACAAATGAAATGTCGCAAATGGAAAAGATCATTGATCAGAGAGTTGGCAAGAAGACCCGGAGGAATACATATTTTGAGTATTTAATAAAGTGGAAGGGACACCCGATTGAAGATGCCAGTCATGGATGATTTGAAGAATGGAAATTTATTTTAAAATGTAGAAACCTTGGCGAATCTTACTAATCCTTCATATGCCAACTATAAAATGTTTGGGGATATTTTTGTAAAAATATTATAATTTCTAAGGATTTTATATAGTTTGTATAAAATTTTGGTGACTTTAAAGGTAAAATAATTTTATTTTGTAGAATTTGGGCAAATCATTTTGAAAATAACGAATATTTTTTTGGGAAAAACAATGGAAAATTATACCATGAGCAAAATTTAGCCCCTAAAATCATCCCTGTCAGTTGGGAGAGCGAAGCAGATATCCATAAACATGGACAAACAGTGTAGGAGCTTGTTGGCACAGGGGCAGACCCAGGGTTCAACGCTTCAATAGCACACCAACAAAACCCTAACTACCGGCCCTTTCAGCAACACCTATGAAGCAGATGAAGTCTCACCTGAGGTAGAGGCAGGGGTGGTTGCAGGACTCCAGTGTCTGCAACCTTAGTTGTGACTCAGATCTATGATTCTAATCACTTAACAGATCACTCATCAATTATATTTATCAATATTTAGTTCTTAGCTACATCGCAGTTAAACCCTAATTACAGTACAGTGCGGTATTCAACCAGATCTAGCATCTAACAGCACTTAGCATGTCGAAACAGATCAGTTCTTAACAGATTCAGTACTAAGCACATGTATATAAGTCAGATCTAAAATCCATCCATATTATTAAGCACTAAGCATCGGCAGATCATTCATCTATATTAAAGCACTAAGCACATTAACATATAAACACATCAACACATTGTACAAAGCAGAGCAACACAGCATGTACGTGGTTCACCCCCCACCCTGGGGCTACGTCCACCGAATCTTTGTCTTCTTTATTAGATTCTTCAATAGGTTACATGCACAGAGCCTCAAAACCCTACTATTTATAGGACAGGAGATCTACGCAGCTCACTAGATCCTCCTTCCCTGAGTAGATCTAAGCACGCAGCCTTCCACAGCCTCTTACAATTACTTGCACTTAGCTCTACAAGTCTCACACAGTATGCACAAAGCACTTACAACTCTTGATCACATAGATCCAACTCTAGCACTTAGCCATTCGTCATGTTCACTGCATCTCCTTAGTGTTAGGACCCTATAATGTACCTTTTTGCTCATACTTTTTTCTATCATTACATCCTTTTCCCACTCATATTTAAGCCTACATTATCACCTTAACCTATTTCTCCAAAGGTATATAACGTTTCTTCTCTTTGCTATATGTTTAATTTGTTTTACATGTAATTTTACATTACTCTCATACTTAGCCATTAATCAGAAATATATAGTTGCTGAAACAGTTTGAACTGCAATTAATATATTGTTGTTGCTTGAAGACCACGTTGTTGAACCAGTCAATAGTATGCAAATCCCGTTTCTTAAACATTCTGTGATTTGCGATGCTGAAACAACATTTCACATACAGCAGTAACAAGAAGGAGTTGTTACACTGGCCACAATAGCCGTACCTTAAGCCAGCACCATTACAACCATCACTGTTGCTTGAGACCACGTTACTGAAACAGTCAAACAGGACGCAAATCCCGTTGTTGAAACAGTCCGTGATTTGCGATGCTGAAACAGTATTTTACAAACAGCAGTAACAAGAAAAGATAAATAAAGAAGTTGTTACACCGGCCGCAACAGTTGTACCTCAAGCCAGCACCATTCCAACCATTGTAACAACATTTTTCTATGGGAGATCAGAATATCCTATTCCAGCATAGAATATTAGATCAGACTAAGAATAGGATTTGTATGTACACATGTAATTTTATGCTTAATTGTATTAAGAGGATTCTCCTCTTCAAATAGTGGAGAAATCAGCATTAGAAAGGGGATTATGAAAGGTTTAGCTAGAAGCGAATTACAGAGAAGGAGCGTGTTCACTTTGGATATTGTAACTTGTCATAATTGACAGATGAATAAAAGATCATTTTGAGCATTTCTTCTTAATTCCTTTTATTTCTGGGGAATCTTGTGAGAAGGAAAGGGCCCACCTTCTTCACAAGATTCACCCATTAGTTTTTGTAGTGTGTTAGTATTGTTTTTATTCACACCTTGTTAAAACTTTGTTTTGCTGAAACTTTGTTTCCACTGATTGTTACATTGTTTTCATACAATTCATTCCTAGGTAATTGTTAATCATTTTGATTGGTAATTCTGTTTGCAGAATGAGTTTATGAAAGTGTGATAGTCAGAAACAGGTGCTGAAGATTCCTGCTTTGGGGAATAGGGTCTTGTTCTCTGTTACAGAATAGTCAGTCTTCGGTAATTGTTAATCATTTTGATTGGTAATTCTGTTTATGAAAGTGTGATAGTCAGAGACAGGTGTTGAAGGTTCCTACTTTGGGGAATAGGGTCATGTTCTCTGTTACATAATAGTCAGTCTTCTTTGTAGTATGTTGAAAGGTTCATTTTTCCTAAGTTGTTGTTTCTTAATGTAATCCAAGATTCTTCTGATAATTATTTCCTTTTGAATATTAAACTCTGCAATAGATAGATTGTTTTTACTATAATTCAGAGTAGAACTTCAGTTTGTTCAAAGCAAGGTGTGATTAGTGTAGCTTTTACTCCAAGTTTGGATTGCTTTTGAGATTGAGCATATACAGTGTGTGATTGCCTTTGAAATAAACAGACTTCCCTGGGTTGACAATTTATGTGACACTTGATTGTTTTTAATAAGCAATTATAGTGACCAACATTTTGGCGTCGTTGTCGAGGAAGGCAATTATAGATTTCAAAAGCATTTATGTTTTTCTTTCAAATGTACAGATTGCATGAGAGGAAGCGGACCCCCTAAGGAAACTGACCCTACAGGTGTCAAGGGCAGAGGAAGAGGAGGAAGAAAGACTTTTATCAACCAGATTATATCAAAATATGAATCTGTTGTTCCTCAACGACCAAGCTCTTGAAAACCAAAGCCTCAACCTTCCTTTCAAGTGAACTTTGAAATGGAGACAGTTGAAAAACCAGCAGACGACATTGAGGATCAAGCAAGTGCAGTAGGGGAACAAACAGAAGAAACCATTGATGGATATAATGAAGAACTGCACCATGAAGAACGGGTAGGTCTTGAAGCAGAGGTAAACGATGAAAACTCTTTTTCTACCTTAGGATTTCCTATCGGTGATCTTCCTAGAGGAGTAGCTCCCATGAAGAATATTCCACTCTCAGCTTTACCTAACTTTCATGGTTTATCGTCTAAATATTCTGATGAATTCCTTTTCGAGTTTGACATATTATGCAGAAGTTATGATTACATTTCCAATGCTCAAAAATTAAAGCTATTCCCAGCAACATTAAAGGGAAATGCATTAAGATGGTTCATGAGTCTTGGAGGTCATGTAATCACAACATGGGATCAGATGAAACAGAAATTTCTGCACAAATATCAAGACTATTACTGAACAAGAGAAAAAAGAGAGGAATTATTCAAGATGATACAGAAAGAGGATGAAAATCTGGAGGACTTTGTGGAAAGGCTAGAGTATAATCTACAAAGCTTCAGCTTTGTGCTCTCTACTTTGTCTTGTGCTTTGACTTCGATAGCCTATCGAAGTCCCAAAATTAGGTCAAACATGACCAAGAATCCTCAAAACTTGGTCAAGGGCCAACAATCCCCCAACACTCACCTGTGACTCGTCCCGAGTCACACTGATCTAACTAGTCTTGCTTCAAAAGCCTCAAGCTTGGCTCGAGCTGCTTCGACTTGTTGTTGTGCTACAGCCTCATCTTCAGTGAACTCTTGTATGACTTCTTCATTGACATGTCCCTCGAGGCATTGTTTAGCTGTAGTGACAACTTGCTCCAGTTCTGCTCCTCGGCCTTTGATTTCTGTGAACAGTTGGTAAGCCTCGTCTTGTACATGTTGGAGCCTCTCAATTTGTTATTTGTTGTTGTAGCTATTGGACAACTTCTGTGAGTTTCTCTACTTGATGCATGACTCGGTCTTCAATCTATATCTCTAAGCATGTCATAGAGCAGAGGGATCTGTTTACTGCTTCTTTTACTTTGAGATGCTCTACGAGCAATTGTTCTTTCTCTTGTTGCATTTGTGTTTTCTCCGCTTCAAACTTGTCCTAGAGAGCAACCTTCTCTTGTTCTGCAATAATGAATTGTTCTACAATGCCGCCTTGTACTTGCTTCAAGGTCTAGGTAGCTTTCTCTACTTCTTCTTATGCACGACGAAGACGAGCTTCGACCGAATCAGCGAATCGACAGAGTTGGGCTAGCTCATCCCCCAACTCTAGTTCTCCTGATGACAGGGGCACAGTGGACACTGTGCGGCTAGACTCAAGGGTCGGCTATACCCCTCGGAACTTGATCTTCAGTTTGTCATACATTTCCTCCTTCTTAGCTTCTTGTTTCTCCATGATTTCCAGTGAAGCATCATTGAGGGCGGTTATGATGAAGTCGAATCCATCAGTAGTAAGCACGATCTTCATCTTGGTCACGGTGGATCTCGATTTCTTCCAGGAAGAAGGTTTCGAGGGAGAAACCTTCCTCTTCTTTAGGGGATCGGTCTCATCTCTTGGCGGTGTTACTTCGCCTTGCTTCTGTTCAGCTCCTATTCCATTTATTTCTTCCTCCTCACCCCTTTGGTCAGGTGATACTGAAGCAGTATTTCCTGAGGCGCTGCTTAATTCTTGGACCTCTTCGGTCTTCTTCATTTTGTTGGGTCTGGGTGTATCATGTGTGGTTTCTGGGCTTTCAGGATCGGACATCTCTGCAGGGTCTACTAGAATAAGGAGGTTTGTTGACCTGTCCTTAGTGATCTTCTCAATATCATCTTTCATGAGCTTGTAGTACAATTGTAGTTGCTCCTTATGTTCATTGGCTCGCGTTGTAAGGTAGATGAAGTGTCGATCTACACAGAACTTCATCAGAGGTCAGAATCTTTGTAAGGTGTTCGAAGTCATGTGAGGTTCTTCTTCTATAGCTCTCTTCAACTGAAAGTAGTACGTATGAAAAACAGCATTCGACTGCCACTATTTGTTCATATCACTCGAGTACCAGAGGGTAGAGAACTTCGTAGTAAGCGGCTCGAATGGTTCAATATACGAGAAGGTTTCACCTTCCAGCATCTCCTGGGAAACAAAGGCGATAAGGATCAGGAGCTAGCTGAAATGGAACTCATAGCCCTGATCCTGGGCTTCGCGGCAGTCTAGCTCCAGATGATTCACCAGGTACTTCACCCAGTTCATCTGTAAACCTTCTACGCACTTTCCCATGAGATCAACAACGAATCCTCTGACCTACGTAGGTATGTTCTTCCTTACCAACTTTCCTGCAATTAACTAATAGGCGAGGTGCACTAAGCCATTCTGGATGGAGGCTACCTTGTAGCCTCGCGTTCCCTTTTCGACATCGCCATATGTATCCTTGATTTTCTGTGCTAGTGCACGATCTGTGGCTTTTCCTGGATAAAACTCATGTGGATCAGGTCCTTGCATACTCAAGCCTGTGATCTTACGGATCAACATCGAGTTGACTATGATACAGCGGTCTAGCCATAAGTAGCAGCCATGGTAACATGAAAGTAATAACTTGACACAAGGATTCACTTCCTGATGCCTTCTGAAGTGTGGGATCTTCATGACATTTAACAAAGTGGATTGTGCGAGGTTCATCATCCATGGTTGAGGGTTTATCTTTCAGTTCTTCCCCTTCGTCTTGGTCAGGTACTTATACGGGGCAAGCATACTGTAGTTTTTGCAATCTCCGAGGTTGAAGTCACTGAACTTCAACGCCATGATCTTATCATGTTGTGTGCGAACTGCGCATATCCCCTTCGGGAGGTACGCAATAACCATGGTGTACTTGAATTCTCTTGGCACACTATCTCGACTCACTACCCCGGACAGAGGTGTGATGTAATCTGACAATATGGATGGGATCATCTTCGCATTTTCTAGGTCGTCTCTATGTTTGGTTCCCTTTTTTGTTGATAGTCGAGATGATCTGGCTCCACGAGTAGTCGACGGAGAGGCTTGCAATCCTCTCCTCGATGATGCTTGAATACTTGCAGACATCTCTCTTTCATACATTACTCTTCCAGTCATTAGGTCAATAAGGACTTCTTCGACAATTTTCTCTGCAGCGTTGAGCTTGTCCGACATGCACGCTCGTGGTTGAATGTCTCGGGTTTGAAGAGTACTTGTTCAACGCAACGGGATAGATGGCACTAGAACGGTGATCACTGTGAGAAATCAACTATGTTGCGAGCTCTGATAGTCACAATTGGAAAAAGTGTTCTCGTTGTGTGGCACGATGGAATAAATAGATAACTCAGCAACATATCTCTTGCAACGGGCAAGAAGCCTTCATTAACTCAGTTTTGTCTGTTGTGGCACGGTACCAACGGTCTGGTGGCAAACTTTCTGATCATAAATGACTTTCTACCCATTCGGGTCGTCGATCGAACGGTTATACTATCTCTAACGATTATATTGCTTCGCCATGGTGAAGTTCCATGTGACGTTGTTTTGATATTCCGGTGAAGCTCCAATTTTGCAAATTTTCCTTCTGCGAAGTTCCCTCGCTAACCTTCTGTAAATTTTCAAGATTAGCTCTCTTCTTACTTAGTTTTCTAGCCTTCTTTCCAATGATATTTGTCTCGGAATTCCTTTTTCCATTTAGATTCTTAATACTTATCTTCTTTTGGCAGAGTAACTTCTCGTTGTTGAGATTACTTCCTAGAAATCAAGGGTAATACTTCATATGTACCTGGAAAAGGTACTTCAGTCTTATGTGGTTCTTCTATTGTTCTTTCAACTTCGACATCCAAATATTTGGTTTGAAATAGCTTCGCCTGGTTCTCATGTTCTTCAATCAAGTGTGCAATCCTCCTAGTCATGAAATCTTTTAAATCTTGCTTCTTTTGTTCTAGGATTTCCTCTTCTTTTCTTTTGGCCTGATCTCCTTCAATCAAAGGTTTTCCTAATAACATAGCAAATGGAGCACTATTCTCAATAAATTTAACAACTTCAAATTATTCCTATGTCGAAGTTCCATGAGTAGTCATAGATATCATGGTAAGTCTTCCACATAGGGTTATCAACTTTCCTCTGAATAATCCTATTCCTCCCAATGAAGGAATCATAGCAGGATTTCCTATAATTTCCCAAGTTCTTTCGGTCATGATATTCACCTACGTTTCCTCATCCAGAACACAGTCAATGTTGAAGTATCCTATTCTTGCTTCAATGCATTATTTTTCTTTGAAGATCTCTGATAAGTTGATATGTCGGTGGTCATTTAGGGTTTCTTTCATCTGTAGTAATACTTTCTGTGATTCTTTCTGGGGTTCTGTCATAATCTCAGTTTATGGATTTTCCTTACGGTTTTCTTGGTTCATATTCATCCTT
This sequence comes from Picea engelmannii, assembly GCA_009831015.1. Classification (NCBI taxonomy): domain Eukaryota; kingdom Viridiplantae; phylum Streptophyta; class Pinopsida; order Pinales; family Pinaceae; genus Picea; species Picea engelmannii. Next base: position 37,249 of record ML782862.1, on the reverse strand, counting down.
TTAACCTTAGCAATCATTCTAGGACAATCCAATACTTCATGGTCAAAAGCTTTGTAACAGAGGCAACTAGGTCTCTTTCCAAGGCATTCCTTAGCCAGATGTCCCAGTCTTCTGCAACTGTAACAAAGGGTTAATCATCTCCTTCTTTTAAATGATCCTCGGCCTTTCCTGTACTGCGCACTAGGATCATGGTAGCTAACCTGCAAAAAAATTATTACTAGGATCCTGCATCCATTTGTTAGTCCAAACATTCTTTCTATGCATAGGTATAACATATCTTTCACTATTCTTATCAGATCTACTCATATCAAATATTCTTTCTTCTATCAGTGACCTAGTTTTCAAGCTAGGATAAATCTTATCAAACATACCTAGATCCGTACTTTAGAAACAAAAATTTCCACTAATCTTATCTTCAGCGGAGCACAAAGCTTCCAGATATTAAAAAAATTCACTATTCTTACCTTTATCAGAGCACAAAGAGTTCAGATCTTACCTCTTTTCTTCAGATCGAACTTCTTTCTTTAGCACAGAGCTTCACAAATCAAAAAGAATACTGTGCACTAGAGCGATATATCTATGCACAGATCTTTCACAATTTCATGTCAGGTTTTTGCACAAAGCTTCTTTTTCCTTAGTTCCCAGCAATCACAGTTTCAGGTCCCGTCAACGGAACCATTTGTTGGCACAAGGGCAGACCCAGGCTTCAATGCTACAACATCACACCAACAAAACCCTAACTACCAGCCCTTTCGGCAACACTTCCGAAGCAGATGAAGTCTCACCAAAGGTAGAGGCAGGGGTGGTTGCAGGACTCCAGTGACTGCAACCTTCGTTGGGACACAAATATGTGATTCTAATCAATTAACAGAGCACTTAGAAGTTATATTTATCAATATTCAGTTCTTAGTTACATCGCAGTTAAACCCTAATTATAGTACAGTGCAGTATTCAGCCAAATCTAGCATCTAACAACACTTAGCATGTCGAAACAAATCAGTTCTTAATAGATTCAGCACTAAGCACACATATATAAGTCAAATCTAACATCCATCCATATTATTAATCACTAATCATCAAAAGATCATTCATCTATATTAAATCACTAAGCACATTAACATATAAACACATCAACACATTGCACAAAGCAGAGGAACACAGCATGTGCGTGGTTCACCCCCCACCCTGGGGCTACGACCACCAACTCTTTGTCTTCTTTATTAGCTTCTTCAATAGGTTACATGCACAGAGCCCCAAAACCCTACTCCACATAGGACAGGATATCTGTGCAACTCTCTAGATCCTCCTTCCCCGAGTAGATCTAAGCACGCAGCCTTCCACAACCTCTTACAATTACTTGCACTTAGCTCTGCAAGTCTCACATGGTATGCACAAAGCACTTACAACTCTTGATCACGCAGAACCAACTCTAGCACACAACCATTCGTCATGTTCACTACATCGCCTTAGCATCTATTTATACATACAAAATAGGCCTACACATGGGTGAACCCATGGGACAACATTCCCATACCCGTTACATAATCCCAAAAAGGGCCATAAAAGGGGCTGATATATCGCAATCTCTACTTCATCTTGCGCTCTGCCTTCGACATCCTATCGAAGTCCCAAAATTAGGTCAAACATGACCAAGAATCCTCAAAACTTGGTCAAGGGCCAAAAGAGCTCATGAACAGGAGTCCATGAATTTTTCAGCCAAGAGGAGTATGATGCAGGAGCATCACAAGCACACACAAAGCAGAGGATAGTTGGATACACACCAGGACACATTTTGAAGATATTTTGAAATTCAAAAAGGATGACACATTAATGTAATATCTGGAGAGACATAAGAGCTCTTAATGTTGTGGGGATTGTAATGCATATCTTGAGTGGTTTCTCTCATATGTTCGTTGGAGGCAATTAATGTGATAAATATAAAGTATATGTAAGCTTTAATTCGATCTGATAGCTTAGAGCTGTAGGAGGGAAAACTCCATAAATCTCCCTCGTATGTATCATATTGTGTCATTATTCTCAATTTTAAGAGTAGAGTTGTAGAGCAAGAGAATAGGAGAGCAAAGAAGAATAGAGATTGTAGAAGTTGTATAAGCAGATAATTGTTGCTATAGAGACCATGTGCAGAAGCACTTGAATTAATATAAGGAGGCTTTGACTCATTTTCATGGTGTTGTGATGAATATTGTTTGCATCTATTGAATGATATGTTTACAGTTTGCTTATATGCTCTATTATGCATTTGATTCAATGCTTGGTGTGTATGATTTCATGTTGAATGTATGAAGTCTGTGAGAGGGAGAGTATGAGTTTCAATTGTTTCTATTCCTGAGAATTACTGCAAGGAGTGCAGTGAAAGTCCACAAGGAGTGTGTTGACAAGATTATGAGCTTTATCTCAGAGAGATCAGGAGGGATACCATTGTTTTCATACCAGCAGAAGTGTAAGGATAGCACAGAGCCATGCAAGGTCTGTGCAGGAAGGTTGAAGTCTTAGACTTTTTCCAACCCAGTGAGTGGTTGAAGGATTTATGTCGCAAGGAGTGCATAGAGTTGGAATCGCTGGATAACCAGAGGTTATTGTGGAAGTCGTGCAAGGTGTGTGCGTAGGATTATTTAGAGTCCAGAAGTTGCAAGGAAGAACAAGCTCAGGACGGATATCCTTGCTCAGAGATCTCAGAAAGAGGATGAAAGTTTCAGTCGCCTGGAGGAAATCAAGTTTAGAAGCTTGTCGCCAAGTCATCTGGATAGGAGTCATTGAAGACCCGGACAGATGGTGGAAACCCTAGAGGGAGAAGCGTCAATTTTCTGAGGGTCATCAGATCAAGAAGAGTTGCGAGGAGGATAAAGTCGAGATTCATTCACCTTTGAAGGTTCATGAGAGATAGGAGCCGTCGATATGACACCCAAGAGTTTCGTGGTTTCAACCATCGGGAAAAATAGGGGTGAAGACTTTCCCAAAAGTTGTGAAAGGAAAATCATCAATTTAATCGGATTCGTTGGTTAGCGAAGGATCTGGACCGTAGATCTGGAGTGATTGGATCTTTGGGGGTCGGGGATTTGGAGATGAAAGCATGGCTTTTTGCTGATTCTCCAAATCACGAAGTCCCGAAATATTGGGGATCTAGGACCCAGTCCCTAGTGGAAGGACACGACGTGTGCATAAGAGAAAAGGATAGCGCTTGTTAGACCCTTAGGTGGATTTTGGGGTTTCAAAAGTTGGAGTGTCGGGGTTGTATCACATCAATATTCCCAAGGTCGTGAGTCGTGAAACGGATTTTGGTGTAGGCCATGGTCGTGTGGGAAAATAACTTACGCCTAGTGTGAGTTCGCACAGGCAGAGTTTGCATAAGGACCTGTGGGTTTAGTTGAAGGTTCCAGTGGGAACTAAAGAACCATTTCAGCTCAGGGAATAGAAAGATCCAAATACCAGGAGGTCACGCAGACCCTGTTGAGTTTGGGGTGCTGCGTCAAAAGTGTTTTCTGCTAACACTTACTTTCTCTTATGAAAGATTAACTCCGAAAGTTTGTCACCAATGAATCAGAATCTGAACTTAGAATTGATTATGGTCATTGATCAGGAGAGATCTATATTGAAGATATAATCTTGGTTGTACATTTACTTATATTATGGAATAGCTTCTACAGGCACCAGGTTCAGTCCGACAAAATCAACGATCATGGTTAACTCTGCAACTTGATCTGAAGGGTGTTGTTCCTTGTTTATGCAAAAGGTTTCTCGATTTCATACTAAAGTTCATCCTAATCATGTGTCTTCAATTTAAGTCTTTTTTTGCTCCTCTATTGATGCGGTCCATATGCTTTGTTTTGCTTCCTTCGTCTATTTACAGGTTCAATCCTTGGACTTGTTATTCACACAGGGTAGATATGCACAACACATGGAGGCCTTCATTGTCTCCCCCTATCATTGACAGTAGTTAGTCTTCCCTTGTTGTTATATAAATGACCCCCATGACTACCTTTGACATCAATGACAAGACATCTTCCAACATCCATGACGTCTATCAAAATACCTCTTAGCTCAGGTCGGGTTTAGGTTTCACACCAATTCACTCAGATTAGACATGCATACCATCTTGCTCTAAAACTCCTCCCTATCTGTCCACATGTGGGTTCTCCCCTCGCTCCCATCATCCTCTACTCCTACATGCTTCGGTCCTATTTTCCACCATCTACCTCTTCTGGTCTTCCATGTCTCATCACATGTGTGCCCATAATTTATGTCTCGAAGTTTCTCAAGTCCTCTCCATGTAATGTGTGGTTCATATTTTTCCATGGATGTACCAGTCTATTACTCCCATGCATTTACGTGGAAGGTACTTCTCAATTTCCCAACCATACTTCATAATGGATTTGCTTCAGTTTTAAGATAGAGGGAAATAAATTTTATTTCCCTCAAAAACAATTCAACAAGGTGTATTGGGATTCCTTGACACATTGAACCCCCTCATTTTTTGCACTAGTGGTATCATTGTTAGTACTTGTGATTCACCCATCAATCATTTGTTTGTATTTTCTTTGTTAAACAATAATACATTTACATTGTTCACAAGCCATAGAATGGAAATTATTATCTCCATGTTGAGATAAACCATCACTAATCATAATTAATTAAAATTTATTCAGAGGATTAAAAATGGTGTTACAATGGAAGGATCAACCAAAGATGCCTTGATGGTGAGAGGTTGACTAGTCAAGAGATATAAGGAAAAATTATTTGACAGAAAGTATAATTCGAAGGGTAGATCTAACTCCCTAGTTTAGTTGTGAGAATATGTTGGAAATACAATAAAGCTAGAAATTACAAAAGGGACTGCAAGTCAAAGTCAATAGATATCAGTAGAGGATCTGATGAGAAGTAGTTAAGTGAGAGAAAGACTACTTTGGATAAAGGAGGCAATGTGTAACTGTTGTCAACTAGTACATAGTCGGGTCATGATGTTTGGTTGATGGACTCAAGAGCATCCTTTCATATGACACCTCACAAATAATCGTTATGTGAATATGAGAGATATGAAGGGGGAGATGTGTTCTTGGGGGATGAATCGACAACAAAAATTGTTGGATGGGGGAGAGTCTAATTGATATTGCAAGATGGGAAGAGTAGAACTCTTCAAGGTGTGCTACATATTTTAAGTTTGGAAAGAACTCTGATATTTGTCAGTAAAATGAGCGATGCATGTGTGCACACTCTATTTCATAAGGATATGTGCAAAATGGTGAGTGGAGCGATGGTCTTAGTGAAAGGAGTTCATATCGGAACCCTATACAAGTTGTTAGGGAGTGTCGACTCAACTGGATGCAATAGCATTATTGTTACTGAAGTCGAATTGACTTGACTCAACTTGGGCTAAGTCGATACAAACTGACTTGAATGTTCTTTTTCAAGTTGACTCGATATTGTTATGGCACCAGAGGATGGGACATATTGGTGAAAAAGGACTTTGATCTATGTACAATAAAGGTATGGTCGAAGGTTTTCCAAACTGTAATTTAGAAGTTGATTTTTGTGAACATTGCATATATCAAAAAAAAATCGTGTTAGATTCCCATTTGGAGCTACAAGAGCATAAGGGATTCTAGAATTAATGCATAGTGATGTTTTTGGACCTTTATTGGTCCCTTAACTTGGTTATTCTCTGTATTATGTTTCCTTCATAAACGATTTTTCCGGGAAGGCATGGTTATGGTTATATTTGTGATGCATCTATGCATGTTCCCAAGGAAAATAAGAACAAGATGGAAAATAAGGCAATCAAGTGTATTTTCATTGGGTACAATGATAGAATGAAAGGATACAAGCTTTGGGATCCTATATCGAAGAAAACAATTTATAGTCAAGATGTGGTCTTCAGGGAAGTCAATGGAACTTCTTATTCGAAAGAGGTTCAAACAAAGAAAGAACCATAGGAGTTGATATTTGAACTAAAGAACAAAGAAGATGATTCAAATGAGTCGATTGAATCAGATGAAGAGGTGGAACAATTGATTCTGGTAGTGAGGAGATCTAAATGAGTAAGGAAACAAGCTTAAAGGTATAGTCCACCTGATTTTTGTTCTACATATGTGTTATCTACCACTAACGTGGGTCCCAAGTCATTCAAGGAAGAAGTTGACTTAACAAAGGCTAATCTCTAGAAGGATGCCATGGTTGAAGAAATGGAATCCTCGCACAAGAATGAGACAAGGGATTTGGTCGAATTACCTAATGGAAGAAAACACATCGGTAGCAAGTGGGTGTTAAAGAAAAATTTGAACACAGCAGGTCAAGATGAGAAATTCAAATCTTGGCTGGTAGTGCAAGTATAGTACCAAGTCAAGGGAGTCGACTTTGGTGAGATTTGGTCTCCTGTTGCAAAATTAACTTCCATTATACTACTAATGTATGTGGTTGCAGCATTTGATTTTGAGATAGAGAAAATGGATATGAAGACAGTGTAGCTAAATGGGGACCTAGAAAAAGAAATTGGCATGAAACAGACTGAAGGATTCGTAGTAAAGGGCAAGAAAGAGATGGTGTGAAAGTTGAAAATATCCCTTTATGGTATGAAGCAATCACCAAAGATGTGGTACCAGAAGTTTGATACATACATTCTTATTTTGGTATTTGTGAGAAGCAAGGTTGATCACTATGTATATTCCAAAGAAGAAGGTGGTTGTTTTATATATGTAGCATTGTATGTCGATGACATGTTGTTGGTCGAAAACAATATGGATTTTATAAAAGAGGTGAAGTTGTAGCTATCCTCCAAGTTCGACAATAAATATATCGGTACAACAAACTTCATTTTGAGAATGGGGATCAAGAAAGAATGGGTACTTAGAAATATTTGGTTAAATCAAAGGAAGTACATTGAAATAGTCTTGAAGCATTTCAGCATGCAAGATTGCAAACCGATCAAGGTATTGATTCTTGTGGGAGAAAAACTAATTGTTGAACAGTGTCCAAAGACACAAGAAGAAATAGAGGACATGGCATGTGTTCCCTATGCTAGTGTTGTTGGTAGACTGATGTATGTGATCATTTGCACTCAATTAGACATTGATCATGCATTGGGGGTATTGATCACGTACATGTCAACACCCAGGAAAGAGCACTACATTGTTGTCAAGAAAGTGTTCATGTATTTGTGTGGCATAAAAAATGATGCTATATGCTACCAAAGGAAACCTGGAACTGACGGAAGTAAATGTACACGACTTTGTAAATGCAGATTGGGCAAGAGATCTGGATCAACGAAGGTCGGTCAGTATATATGTGTTTAAGATGCTCCTTGGAGAAATCAATTGGATGAGTAAGTGACAGGAGGTCGTATCCTTTTCAACAATAGAATCTAAATACATGGCAGCCACTCATGGAAGCAAAGAAGCAGTATGGTTGCATCGATTGTGTTTAGAGATTGGGTTCAAGCAAAAATATATGAGAATAAATTGTGATAGTCATAGCTCAATATTTTTGGCAAAGAACCCAGCTTACCATTCCAGGAAAAATCATATTGATGTAGGTACTATTTAGTGAGAGACATGGTGGAAAGCAACAAGTTGTTGTTGGAGAAGGTAGACACTTTGAAAAACATAGTAGAATCTTTGACCAAGTTTTTGATTGATGTGAAGTTATCTTAGTGTAGAGAGACAATGGGAATCATTACTTTGCATCTATGAAATAAGGTTCAGGTGTTGTTTCTTCAAATAAAATAAAAAGTGGGAGAATGTTGGAAATGTTATATTATTTGCAGTGAAAGAATAGTAAATTGATTGGCTAGTCAAGGTGGATTGACTGGGTGAATGTTAGACTGGACGGATAGGTCGAGTCAAGGGTTTTTTCGAGGTCAAAATGATCAATTAATAAATTTAAAGGTTAGCCAACATGAGGTCTACAAGAGGTCGAGTGGCAGCCAACTGAAGACTGATTGAAGGCCAACTAGATAGTCGATTGTAACTAAATCCCAAGATTTGCAGGATTGCATCCAATTATCTGCATGGATCTGTAATCGTTTTTGGGTGCCATAATTTAGATTTTTTCCTCCTGTAAATCCTATAAATAAGGGGCATTGTAATTGTAATAGTTGATGTCTTTAGAAGAATCATAAAGGTCATGTATATGCAAGCTTAATTGGTTGCAAGTTTGTTCTTGTGAAAAGCAAGAGAGTAAGATCACGATTGTGTGTTAGGTGTAGACCATGGTTAGTCATGTAACTTTGTATTCAATCAATGAATGAGATAAGAGAGAAATACGCTCAAGGAATGTTGGTTTTCCCATTTTTGATTTCCATGGTAAAATCTTTGTGCACTGTGTGTGTGTGTGTGTGTGTGTGTGTGTGATTTAATTTATGCTTAAATCTATCTTCTATTTCCTAGTTGGTTTAGTGTGAGTCTTTATATTCTCTACAAATTCAAATACAACATATAAAGTGATTCATGTCAATGCAAAAGCACTACATAGATAACATTAAGTATCCTCTTCAAACTTCACACTAGCATATAAAGTTATACGATTTTCCAAGTTTAGATATGGGGCATTCATTATTAACCTCTATTAGGTGTGCTAGTACCCAAGATAAAGAGTATTTCCAAATAAACCCATGAAGGAGTGTGTGTAATGGAATATGGTATGATTTTGGGTTTACTTCATGGGTGGTGGCATAGTCATGCAAGGTTATGTATGATAGCCATCCTCATGAGCGCCTTTGTATGAGGGAGTGCTTTTTTAATGAGCTACCCTTTCCTCGCCACTATGTCTTTCCAAACCCTTGTTTGCCTTTTTCTTTATTCATTCAACCTTTTTTTTCTTTTGAATTCCATTCATTAGTCCTTTTGTTAGGTATGCATTCATTGCACAGGACTTAGGTGATGGCCTCTTAGCGAGGGGGTAGAGCTCATGCTTCTCATTCTTAATTGGTTTTCTAACTTTGCTTTTCTTTCTCTTTGCTTTGATTTGCATTTTTAGTTATATCATTTGATCTTTATATTTTATTTATTATTATTATTTTATATCAAGTTGCATCAACCTCAAGCATTCTAGCTCCTTCTTCTCATGGAATTATGAGGAATTAACCTTTATAGGTGACATGTGATGACCAACCTAAAAAATAGGATAACTAAGAGGGAAGATATGGAGTGTGCTATGTATGGAATGGGATATGGACACATTACCCATATCAAGGACCCCAGTAGTACAAATTTTCCCAGGAGTGACAACACTTGACTAAGAGATGATGATACCACCAATGTGAAACAAAAAAAAAAATGTAAATTCAAACCATCATGATACATAATCAAATTCCACCCATGATCACCATTTTCATTCCCAAAACATTGAATATTATCACTCGATATGAAGTAACAGATGAGGATACCCCATGTGTGTCATGCACCATATCATCTTATGTGAGTGAGATGAGAGTACAATGGCAGGCATCTATGGGCAAATATTTGTGGAGAATTTGGAATGTCATCATCAAAATTAATATCAATAATGTGGATCGTGGAGAAAAAATATCCTCTAGTTACCCCTAGGTGAGAGGGAGTAAGAGCTTCCAACACTTATCTTTGGTTTGACCATTGATATTACAATGGTTACAATGGTTGTTCAAATCATTGCACTGATGTGAAATGGTTGTTGTCTTCTTGTCCTTTCCTTTCCACTTCTTCTTCCCCTCCTTGGAAGCATATTGGTGGTATTTTTGTTTGAAACCACTTAGTTTTCCTTTCATATTTTATATATTATCCAAGTACTTTTCTTGCACATAGGCCTCATCAATTGTCCTAGGTTTGAAGAGTATCACTTTCTTCAGTAAATGATTGTGTAGAACTTCCGGATACTTGACGGAGTACATCAATACATCTGGGTTCTTGGGAGATATACCCAACACAATCACATTTTTTTTAACTTAGTGGTGTACTCTTGCACACTCTACCCTTGTATATGCCTAAAGTGAAGCTAATTGATCCACTAGTCCAAAGGAAATTTTAAGAACCCCCCCCTAAATTTATATGTATAATAAATGATTGAAACCACATGATACATAGGAAAATTTGAAGGCTATTTTGTCAATAATGTAATATGTATATATAATGTTTTGGTGAATATTTTACCGAACTATATAATCTTGTAAAATCTTGGTGGATATTTCACCAAATTATAAAATCTTGGCAAATCTTTCACTAAATTATAAAACATTGTGAAGTTTTGGTGAATTTTTTTATAAAGTATAAAACCATATATATATATAATAGGAAAATATATTCACTAAACTATAATATATTGATTTTACATGTTCAGGGAAAGAAACATAATTTGTTCATCCTCTAAATAATGTTTCAAGCATTAGGGGTTGTGTTTGTCAGGGTTCTTACTACACACTTGTAATGTCCCTTTCCAATTGATTAGGATAGAGGATGACTTCGTAACCTATATGAATCTCGCAGGCTATAGTCAACAAGGAAAAGGGAGTCACTGAGGTTTATTCAGTGTCACTAGGTTAAAAAGATGGAAAATATTAAAGTGACAATAAATAAAAATAAACAATTTTGTTTAAAGAAAATTGGAGGGAAAATGAAGTGAGGGTTCGATTTAGTCAAAAAGGGGAATGATATAGAAGGCCCGGAGGAAGGAAAAATAGAGGGTTGACCTTCACCTTGGAATTATTATTTGATCTCTCATTTTCGAGTGCTCTTGGAGCCATTGTTTAGTTAAGGTTTAGCAAAACCCTTGTTGATGTTTTGGTAGTTGCAAGAGGTATTTTCCTCTTGGACAACTTTTCTTAGAGAATAAGAAGATTTCAAGAAGTCAAGGAAGACCATTGAACAGTTGACCAACACCCCAGAAAATCATAAAGTAAAATAGAAGACCACATAAGAGAAGTCATCCCACAGGAAATAATAATAAAGTGGAAATATAGTTTCCAGGAAGAGAAGTCGGCCCACAGAAATAATAAAGTAAATTTGAAGACTCGGAATCAGAACTCGGCCCCAGACAGACACCCATATTAGTATAAATACAAGTTTGGGTCAGTTCATTTGTACAGTTAGACAACTCTCTTTATGAATTGCATAATAGGCAGTTGCAGCAGTTTCGTTATTTATGGTCTCTGGTTCTCTTGGAGAGTGTGCCCCACATGGGGAAGGATATTCTTGGTGGCTCTTGGTGATTTCTCTTGTGCGCTAACTCTGGAGGAGTTGCACTAAGGTTGTGTGGTATTGCTCAGTTTCAGTTGCAGTTACTGTTGCATTTTCTTTTACCAGTTTCCAGTTGTGCTAGCTATGTGGTGCACTATCTTACTCTAGTGATGCGCCTATCTTGCGCCAGTTCTGTGGTGTTTCTCAATTGTCTACCCTCGTTATGGTATGACAATAAGAAGAGATAAGTATATGTTATCAGGGTTTCTTCATTTTTGGTTTTCCCTTGTGATTAGATTGTGTTCATGGTTGTATTGGAAAGATTCTCTCTAAGAAAAGTTGGTTGGGTTTTTCCTCTGAAATAGGGGTTTTCCCAGGATAAATATATGTGTCTTGTTGTGCTTGTTTATTTGTTGCTTATATATTTCAGTATATGATTATTGAATGTTAAAAGAAGATAAAAATTATATGGTAAATATAATGTTAATGAAACTAACGAAAATCTAAAATCAGTTCAGAGTCAGTTTCCTTTAGAACAGTCTAATCATTGGAAGGAAGATCATGAGATTTTCCACAATGTTGAGATTTTCCACTACACATGCAATTTGCCACTGCACAGTTTTTTTTTTCAAGCTCGTTGAGAACTTGTTATAAAGTCGATTGGGACAAACTCCACCACTGATCAAATCGCCCTACTCTAAGCGCACCTATTACACTTCTCAGATTGACTTTTCGTCAAAATTGAATTTTTAGGGTTTCATGCTTGTTGACATTTTCCTGGACATTGAACCTTCTGATTCAGATTTCTAACTTTTTCTTATTGATGTAATGTCTCAAATTAGAAGACAAAGTTGGATGATGTACTTGTATATAAGATGAGGTTGTTTGCAGGAGATGTACACTTGGAAAAAAGACATTTATCCAAGTAGTGGCAGTGGATCCAAAAGGATCTTAGATCTAGTGCACTCAGAGGAAGCCCAAGAGTTGGAAGCAGCAGTGATAATGTCTCCTACAATATAGAACAAATAAAATGGGACAGAAGCAACTAGACTCCAGGTTTGCATTTCATGTTTGCATATCAAGTTTGATATTTTATATTGCTATAACTTAAGTAAGTTTCATAATTAGAACAACAGTATTTAGAAGTCTATTACTGTTGAGTACTATTGCTATCAAATGTTTAGTAACACTTTAATATTGTTGGTATTATGATCATTGAGTAAAATCTCATTGTTCAGTATTAATGATGCACTTGTTTACAAGATAAATTAATCTCCTCTAGGAGATGTTCTTGGTTGTTAACCTTGTTCCAGGAAGGTTATCTTGTAAATTCCATGGAGGTTACCATGGAGATGTTGTTCTTGGTTTCTTGTTCCAAGCAGGTTACCATGGAGGAATGATTGGTCACAACACTGGAAGAGTGTTGTTCATATTTCTTGTTATTGTATTTTTTGGTTTGACTCTTGTTCAAGGAAGGTCACAAGTGATAGCTCTCAGAAGGAGCTACTGTGACGATTGTTCTCGTTCTTGTTTTTATTATTGTTCTTATTATTAGAGTATTATTCTTGTTTGTTGTTTTTTCTTATTGTTGCTCTTGTTCTGGGCAAGTCACAGGTGATAGCTCTAAGAGGGAGTTATAATTCCAGTTGCAAGAGGAAACATATTATATGATCTCTAGTTGAGACATGGAGCAGACTATCTTGACATAGAGTTGTGTACATGATCGTACACATCCAAGTAATGAAGGAGAAAAGGACGAAGTCAAAACCTTCTAGAAAGAAGGGTACTTTTGCGGGATATAGAGTATCTCATATAGACATTGATTGTAGGGAGAAGAAGGCTCTGAAGATGACCATACAGATCCCTCCAATTCAGTTGATCACTCTTCAGATCATCAGGAAGAGTTAGTAGAGCCAGAAGGGCCTACCCAAAATTGTTGCAGTGGCCAGAAAGAGACCAGCATGGTCCTTTGATACTTTGTAGGATGCAAAGGGGATATAGATATATGGCATTGATGAGCCATATCAAGAGGAGGAGGAAATGGCTCCACCAGTGGTGAGGCAGGCAGCCTCACCAAGTACCAGCTCAGAAGGAGCTAGAGTTCAGAAGGATTCATCCCATAGGATCCAGTGGGGAGGAGCAACCTCCCCAAGATAGTTCAAAGGAGATCAGACTTCAGAGGAGATAAGCACATGCAGAGAGAGTAGATGGCTCCGGAGATTATATAGACTCAGAGGGATTCAAGCTTCAAAGGGAGCGTGCAGACTCAGAGTAAGCCTAATCTCAGAGAGATTCAGTGGCTTAGAGACTTTCATTCAAACATTATTCCTCCTCATATTTAGATGGGAGAGATAGACGTCTTTCAGGACTAACAAATAGGTGCCATGAGTTAAGGAGGCTAGATCAAAGCTTCAAAGGCTTCGAAGAGATATGAGACCTCCTAGGAGGATTCCCTTGTTTTAGTGAAAAAGGAGGAAGCTAGTCAGAAGGATTGGGATATGAATTTTTCCTTGGTTCTAAGACTAGAAGGGAAGTCAGTGGTGACTTCCAAGTTGATATACAATATTAATCATGTTGCAAATGGTAGCATAGAGATGTACAAATCTTGATTTTTGGCCAGAGGATTCTCCCAACAAGAGGGAGAATATTATAATGAAAAACTTTTTCCAATAGCTAGAAGAAGTGTACATAGAGTATCCATAAGATACATGAGAAGGAGTCTCATGTCTAAATATTGAAGAAGGATTAAGCAGGCATCGAGGGAAGGATATGCCAGACAGTTATTTTGATGAGATTGGGGATGGTTTCCACTTGATATTGGATGACATGTTTCTTACAAGGGATGAGAAGCTCATATATGGGTGCAAGAGGGAACTCACTTCAGAGTTTGAGATGAAGGATCTAGGTCTAATGCATTATTTCTTGGGATTGTAGGTGTGGCAAAGACCAAATGAGATCTTCCTTAGCCAAGGAAAATGTATTGTTGAGATCTTGCAGAGATTCGGGATGATGAACTATAAGTCCATGGCCACACCTATGATGATAAATATAAAGATATTGAGTGATTCATATTGAATTTGGTGGATCCCACAATGTATAGACAGTTGATCAGATCCTTGATGTACCTAGTTAACACCAGGCTAGACATATGATTTGAAGTGAACACTTTAAACATGGTTGAGTCTAGACATGTGCATTGGATAGTTGCAAAACATGTGTTGAGGTACCTACATGGTACAGTTGGATATGGATTGAAATATGTCTCGGATGGAGACATGAAGTTGTAGGATTATACAGACTATGACTAGGCAGGGAGTATAGTGGACCGGAAAAGCACATCTGGATGCTACTTCAGTTTGGGATCAAGTATGATCTCATGGTTAAGCAGGAAGCATACGTCAATGGAAATCAATATATTAGAGGCAAAGTATATCGCAACTAGTGTTGAAAGTCATAAAGAAGTGTGGCTTCATAAGCTTCTTGCAGGGATATTTGATCTAGAGTTGGATCCAACTTTGATATATTGTGATAATCAAAGTTGTGTGAAGCATATAGATATCAAATACCATTACATCCAATACACGATGCAAAGAGGAATTGTGGAGCTCTGGTACATATCCACAGATGAGCAGATAGAAGACATTCTCATCAAGCCTATGTCTAGAGTGAAGTATGAGTACTTTAGAGACAAGATTGGCATGATGTAGAATTCCCACCCTCATTGAGAGGAAGGTGTGTTGTTTATCCTCCGACCGGATAACCCCTCCATCCAAGGGTTCCCTAGATCGATCATGTGAGGTGAATGAGGGGGTAATGTAATGTCGAATACTAGTCTTTCCTATGCCATGCGAGGTGGTTAGGTGTGAATAAGACTATTAGGAGAGGAGAAACATCACAGCATAGTCTTGGATACTATGGAGGTGATTGTGTGTCATTGGACAATATTTGTGTGCTACTATGGTGGTTATGTACCACTGGCAATGATTGTGTGTCACTGGACAGTAGTTGTGTGCTACTATGGTGGTTATGTACCACTGGCGGTGGTTGTGTGTCAGTGGATAGTAGTTGTGTGCTACTATGGTGGTTGTGTACCACTGGCAGTGATTGTGTGTCTCTAGACAATAGTTTTGTACTACTACGGTGTTTGTGTACCACTAGTGGTGATTATGTATCACTAGACAGTAGTTGTGTACTACTATGATGGTTGTGTACCACTGGCAGTGATTTTGTATCATTGGACAGTATTTTTGTACTACTATAGCAGTGGTTGTGTACCACAATGACAGTAGTTGTGTACTACTATGACTTGGCAGCATTTGTGTTCCATTGGATGGCATTGTAGTAGTTGTGTGCTACTAGTTGATTTCCATGGAGACTACCAGAATGCTTGGAAGTAATTGTGTGTTATTGGTTGATTGTCGCATAGTCATAGAGACTATGGCGGATGATTTGAGCCACTGATGGCATGGTAGTAGTTGTGTGTTACTAGTTGATATAAGAGTAGTTAGTGGACTACTAGATGAAGACATTGTGGAAAGATACCTCCCTAGCTAAGAGGGATTGTTGATGTTTTGGTAGTTGCAGGAGGTATTTTCCTCCTGGACAAATTTTCTTAAAGAAGAAGAAGATTACAAGAAGTCAAAGGAAAACCATTAAATAGTTTAAGAACACCCCTGAAAAGAATAAAGTAAAAATAAAATGCCATAGAAGAGAAGTCGGCCCATAGGAAATAATAATAAAGTGGAAATATAATTTCTAGGAAGAGAAGTCAGCCCACAGAAATAATAAAGTAAATTTGAAGACCTGGAATAAGAACTCAGCCCTAGACATGTGCCCAGATTAGTATAAATACCAGTACGATTCAATTCATTTTTACATTCAAACAATTCTTCTTCTACAGTGCACACTATGCAGTCGTAGTTGCAGCTGCAGCAGTTTCGCTATTACTAGTCTTTGGTTCTCTCGGAGAGTGTGCCCCACTTTGGGAAGGATATTCTTGGTGGATCTTGGTGATTTATATTGTGCGCTACCTCTAGAGGAGTTTTGCTAAAGTTGTGTGGTACTACAAATTTGCTTCATGACATTTGCAGTTGCAGTCACAGTTGCAGTTGCAGTTGTTGTGTCAATTATGTGGTGCTCTATCTTGCTCTAGTGATGCACCTATCTTGTGTCAGTTTTGTGGTGTTGCTCAGTTGTATAAACTCGCTAGGGTTTGAGAAGAAGAATAGATAAGTATATGTTATCAAGGTTTCTTCATTGTTGTTTTTCTCTTGTGATTAGAGCTTGTTCATGGTTGTATTGGAAAGATTCTCTCGAAGAAAAGTTGGTTCGGTTTTCCCTCAAGTTTGGGGTTTTACCGGGATAAATATTTGTGTCTTCTTGTGCCATTTTATCTATTTCTAATATATTTCATTAAATGATTATTGAATGTTAAAAGAAGATAAAAATGCTATGGTAAATCTGATGTTAACAAAACTAATGAGAATCTAACAACCCTTCCATCATTGCAATTTGGTTTCGGTGGTGCAATATCCACCCTATATAGACAAGGGAGGGATCCATCCAAGATTCCATTGGAGATCAATTTGAGGTTTGTTCTCAGTTGAAGGCATATTGACTAGCATAGGGAATTACGGAGCTTTGTGGGAGAGGTCGATTGTGGATCTTGCAGGTACCAGGAGGGTTTTGGGAAGTCATATCTGGAGACATTATCATTGGTTGAAGACAAGTGTCCCACGAGACCCTGCTAGACGCAAAGCCTTGTCCTGTGAGGACCTCTATAACGGGTTTGACGATAACATCAGTCCATTCGGGTCAGATCCATAAGGTTGGATGATTATTTGCAGAGTGACGGTGTTGAAACAGGTCGTAGGAGGCTAGAAGAGCCTTAGAGCAGTTGACATCATTAGCATCATTCCAGGTTTTTTGTTTGAGTTGTTTTTTGTTAGTGGACATTACAGTTGCCTTGCAACCATTAGATTCTTGTGTTTAGGAGTATTTTGCAGCTTTTATTACATTCATTAGATATCTTTGTGATTTGGGGGTTTCAAACCATAATAAGATGCAATTGTTATCTTCTCTATTTTTTGTGTAATGGATGCATGCAATATATTTGAAAAAATTATTATCCTTGAAACATATGCAAACTGTTTGTAAGAATTTAGCAACAGCCTTAATACAAGTGTTTGTCAAATTTACACAAAGAGAAACTACAATGTTTGGACATAAACACAATAGTCTACCCTAGACTATTTGGGGACATTACAGTGGTATTAGAGTTGGTGATCTTGCCAGCCTGTGATTTCTTGAGGCGTTGATGCTAAGGAAAACTACAGGATAAGGGGAAAAACCCACCCCAGGATTAGATTTATCAGAAGAGGTATAAGTAGAGGGCGTTATGAGGGATTATCCTGAAGATGGGACCATACAGTTGTTGGAAAGCATACCTAATGGGTAGCAACAATTAACATAATTCATAACACAATTCTTTTTTAGCAACCAAGCAAACCCAAACTAGGGAGGTACCAATGGGAACCATGCAGAGGCCATCCATAGAGGTGGTAGGACTCATAAAGGGGGTAATACCTATGTCATGGCACAGAGTGTCTTCCGGGCAAGTAGCAAAAAGGTACCCAGACCATTATTTCCACCATTCCTTAAGGAGAAACCTATAGGAGCACAGGAACAATAGGAGTTGGTTGACAAAATGAACTCCTAATTTATGGAGTATCAATTGCTAGAAGAAGGAGCCTAAGAATCCATGTCTTACAATGACTACTGCAACCTCAAGACAAGGAAAAAACCTAGGGTGGGCCAAAATCGGCAAAATTTCGATCTTCTGCACAAATTGGGGAAGATGATTTTCTCATATTTTGAAGGATCTGACGGGTGCATATCCTGAGCATGGGTACATAAATTGGACACTTATTTCTAGCTTAACCCGGTGACAGAGGCAGAGGCAATCAAGTTTTCGACCTTACACTTGGATGGAGAGGCTCATGAGTGGTGGTACCATGGTCTATTAACATTGGGGCATTCCAACATCACATCATATGAGGATTTCACCCAAATATTGATGGATAGGTTCAATAGGAAGGATCTTGAGATCCACTTCAAGGAGTTGGAGAAGCTGAGGCAGACAGGTATGCCAAAGGCTTATTTCACAGAACTTCAGTGGATGATAGTCATGGTGACTAATGTTTTTGAGCAAAGACTGGTGATCTTATTCACAGAGGGCTCGGTTGAACCCTTAAGAGGTTGGGTTAAGGATTTCAATACAAACACACTATAGGAAGTTATCATGAAGACTGAGGATATGGAAGACACGGTCCCCAAGAAGGCATTGGAAAAAACATTTATCCCATAGAAGGGTCAAGTGTTAAAACCTCCCCAAAAGACATGGACAGGGAAGGACAGGTTGGATGAGTAAACTCAAAGAGAGATGAGGAAGAAGCTTTTCTACAGTTGCAAAGAGTCACGGGAATTGGGTCGTTAGTGTATGGAAAAAGGTAAATTCCATTATATTGAGGTGGTTTCTAACGAGGAGGATGATGGTGATTATGAGGGAATTGTATAGAACATTGGTGAGCCATCACACATCAATGCTACATAGCAGGCACCATTGAAGGATAGTGCTAAGGGAGTGATCATCACCATAATTTCATGAGTTCCCAAATATTACACCTTTAGGGCTAGATGCGTCTTGCATGGGTAGAGGGTTATGACACTGATTAATGGTGGGGTCACCCACAAATTCATTGATGTTGCACTGGTCAACATGAGACAAATCCCTATAAAGGACTTCGACATATTCAATGTGGTCGTAGCAGATGGGTACAACATGGCATGTACTCAGAGGATCAGGGGACTGGAAGTAGCATTGGGCAACTATACATTGACCAGTGACTTTTATGTTGTATATTTAGTGGATACTAATGTGGTTTTGGGATTTCAATGGTTGTACTCATTGGGAGATATCCACATGAATTATAAAGACATGAGGATGGAGTTTCAAGACAAGGGTGGACAGTTAGTCATCCTAAGAGGTTTGTCGACAGGTGCCCCTAGGATCGTGTCTAATCAATGCATGGAGACACTTTTTAGACACATGGATGTGGCTTGCACAGTAGAGTTCTTGATCACCATGGAGAAGCCATCACAGGATCGCCATCATTACCATGCGGATATCCAAGAATTTCTTGGGAACATGAAAGGGTGTTTAAACCATTACCAGCAGGGAGACCATGTGACAGAGGATTTAAGCATGTCATTGAGATAGAAGAGGGGTCGAAGAATGTGATCACCACACCATACAGTCATCTGAAGAAGTTCAAGGATGGCATATAAAATTCCATAAAGGAGTTTCTAGAGATGGGGCACATCAAGCCTAGTTCTAGTCCCTTCGCTTCTTATGTGGTATTGGTAAAGAATAAGTATGGCACGATGAGGATGTGCATCAACTACAAGTTTTTGAACAAGAAGACCATCAAAAATAGGTACTCAATAGCCAGGATTGACAACTTGATAGATGAGTTGCATGGGGCAGCTTAATTCTCAAATATTGATCTTCAATCAGGGTACCATCAGATTTGGGTCATAGAGGAGTACATCCACAAGACATCCTTCGGGTGTCTTTATGTGCACTACAAGTTTCTATTCATTCCCTTCAGGCTGAAAATGCACCTGCTATATTCCAATCATGTATGAACCACATCTTCAATAAGCAATTGAGGAAATATTTACTAGTGTTGTTTGATGATCTTTTGATCTACACCGAGACTTGGGAGAAACATCTAAAGCATGTGGATAAGATTCTCACCATTATGGAGGAACGATCGTTTTTTTCCAAGGAGGCAAAGTGCGGGTTTGGGTTGGCAGATATCCTCTATCTGGGGCACATGATTAGTTTTGAGGGAGTAAAGGTGCATTAGGAGAAGATCCAGATGATCTTATATTGGCCCACCCCAAAATCACTCACAGAGCTACGAGGATTCTTCAGGATATGTAGCTATTACAGATGCTTTATGAAAGGATTCTCACAATTGGTTGTCTCATTGATAGACCTAACCAATAAAGGGTCATTTCGATGGTCAGAAGATGCACAGGCAGCATTCGACATTCTAAAGAAGGTGATGAGCACCTGCCCATTATTAGCACTCATGGGCTTCACACAACCCTTTGTCTTGGAGTGTGACGCATCTAATGAGGAGATAGGAGAGATGTTGATGAGGAACCGACACCTGATATATTTCGAGAGAGAAGAATGATAAGGGAGCCAAAGAAGATCTACCTGATCCATGATAAGGACATGTTGGCCATCATGCATGCATTGGCCAAGTTCATAAAGTACCTGGTGGGAGGACACTTCATGGTTAGGACTGACCACAATAGCTTGAGATATTTCTTGGAGCATTGAGACCTGAATGAGTGGAAACATAAATGGGTGAGTAAATTGCAAGCATGTGATTTTGACATTGATTATGTAAAGGGGGAGAAGAACATAGTCGATTACGCCCTATCCAGGATACTTGTAGCTTTCTCCATGATAGAAATTTCAACAAACTAGAAGTCCATTATTTTGGTAGAATACTCTAGGAATACCTTTTCCTGTGAGTTGATGGAGGGCAGTATTCAATATAAAAGGTATAGGGTAGTGGATTACATCGTGTACTACAAATACAGGATCTATCTTGTCCCTAAGTCCACACTCAAGGACAATATTTTGAGGGCAATACATAACACACCACTAGTAGGGAACCGGGGGTATATGAAGACCTACAAGAAGGTAAGAGAGATATTCTTCTGGAAGAGTCTCAAGGAGGATGTACTTATTCATGTGAGAGAGTGCATGACTTTCTAGTAAAAAAAGTTAGATCTTACACATCCTGTAGGTCTACTTCAGCCATTGTCAATTCTAGAACAGAAGTGGGAAATCATTTCCATGGAATTCATTACAGGGTTACCAAAGGTATAGGGCGGGGATTGTATCTACGTGGTAGCGGACATATTGAATAAATATGTGCACTTTTTTTCCATTCCTTCATAGTACAATGCATCTCAGGTAGTAGACCTATTCTTTAGGGAGGTATTCATACTACATGGTCTTCTGAGGAACATAGTTAGTGACCGGGATAGCAGGTTTCTTAGAACATTTGGGCAGGAATTATTCAGATCATCTGGGACAGAGTTGACACCCAGTACTATCTATGACCCCATTACAGATGGGAAGATCAAGACAGTAAACAAATGGATTGAGGGGTACCTGAGGAACTATGTGTCAGGATGGCAGTGAGCCTAGATAAAGTGGTTTCATATCGAGGATCATTATTACAATACCACTCATCACATGTCCATTGGGATGATACCATTTATAGAATTGTATGGCTATGTTGCCCCATCATTTGTGGATTTGGAATTTGGAGAGAGTAGAGATCCCAAGGCCAAATATTGGTTGTAGGAAAGCCAGTACATCTTGAGAGTCCTGAAGGAGAATTTGTAGGTCGCTTTGAATCAACAGAAGATGTATCCTTCCATGTATCATGCCTCAAGAAGGAATTGGGACAACAAGTCACCGCTTCGGTAGATATTCCTCCATTAGATGAGGAAGGGAAGTTGGTTCTGACCCTCAAGAGGATTGTTAATGTCAGGGAGAATAGGTTGAGAAGAAGATTCATTTGAGAATACTTGGTCGTATGGAGAGTATTTCCCATAGAGGATGACACTTAGGAAGGACAACATATCTTACATCACCCTATTCTGAAGTTTCTTGAGGACAAGGAATCTTGGGAAGGGAGGATTGTAATATCCCCTTTTAATTGATCAGGACGGATGATGACTTAGTAGCCTATACGACTCCCATAGGATATAATTAGCAATGAAAATGGAGTCACGAAGGTTTATTTGGTGTCACTAGGTTAAAAAGATGACAAATCCTAAAGTGACATTAAATAAAAATAAATAATTTTGTTTAAATAAAATTTAAGGGAAAATGAAGTGAGGGTTTGATTTGGTCAAAAAGGGGAAAGATCTAGAAGTCCTGGAGGAAGGGTAACCCTTCACCTTAGCATTATGATTTGATCTCTCATTTTCGAGTGCTCTTGGAGAAATTGTTTCGTTAGGGTTTAGAAAAACCCTTCATTGCAATTTGGTTTCGGTGGTGCAATATCCACCCTAGCTAGACAAGGGAGGGATCCATCCAGGACTCCATTGGAGTTCAATTTAGAGTTTTTCTCAGTTGAACACATATCGGCTAGCATAGGGAATTACAGAGCTTTGCGGGAGAGGCCGATTTTGGATCTTCCAAGTACCATGAGAGTTTTGGGAAGTCATATATGGAGACATCCTCGCTAGTTGAAGACGAGTGTCCTGTGAGGCCCCGCTAGATGCACAGCCTTGTCCCGTGAGGACCTCTATAAGGAGATTGACGATCATAGCAGTCAATTCGGGTCAGATATGTAGGTTTGAATGATTATTTGCAGAGCGCGGGAGGATAGAATATCCTTGGAGTAGTTGACATCATTGGCATTCCAGGTTTTATGTTTGAGTTGTTTTATGTTAGTGGACATTACATCTTCATTGCAGCCATTATATATGTGTGTTTAGGATTATTTTGCAGCTGTTATTACAACCATTGGATATATTTGTGATTTGTGGGTTTCAAACCGTAATATGATGTCATTATTATCTTCTTTATTTTTTGTGTAATGGATGCATGCAATATATTTGACAAAATTATTATCCTGGAAACATATGCAAACTATTAGGAAGAAGTTAGCAGCAACCTTAATACAAGTGTTTGTCAAATTTACACAAAGAGAAACTATAATTTTTGGACAATAAACATAATATTCTACCCTAGCCTAGTTGGGGACATTATAACACTCTTGCATATCTCTCTATCAGTTTTGATGGGATCAGGAGATATCAATATTTACTCTACAAATTTTATTATGAATTCTCTATTACTAATTCATGGTTATGAAATTACTAATTCATGGTTATGAAAGGACTCTTCAAATATGTTTAAACGCTTGGTCACCTTCATTTATCAATCATTGTGTGTATAATTTTGGACTTAATTTGGTATATACACCTTGCCTACTATGTAGATTTTAGAGAAGAGGGGAATCCATTTGTGATGGATATCTATGAATTTGCAAATGGAAAATGCACATTGTTTTATCCATTCGAAGTAGAATTTCCCAAATTAGAGCCATCCATTATGTTCAATCTATCAAAAAGTTTCAAACTTTTAAGTTTACTTTATAAAGAGCATTTATAAAATGTATTGATTTTCCCTATTTGCATCTTTCGACATATTTGGAAAATTAATTATTGTGCACCATAATATATTTTAATTAGAATTTGAATATTTTACAAATTGTGTTGATTCCAAGCAAGCCAAGTCCAAGTCCGACTACTCTGATTATTGATCAAAAGTAATGAAACTACTTTAAATATAAAGTCAAATCATATTGTTAAGTTTAAAACTTGAATGCATATAGGCATCTAAATTATGCACTAATGAAATAAATATGTTCATTGATATAATTCCCCTAGAAGTTTGATAAAAATTAAACACAAGTATTCATCATTACACACTAAACTATACTAAAATATTTTGAATTACATGTTTTATAAAAATATAAATAACTTTTTGTCAACTAAAGGACATCAGACTCCAAGAATTGATTTTGAGCACGCATTAGAGCCATCTAATAAAATAAAATAAAATAAA
The DNA here is from genome assembly GCA_009831015.1 of Picea engelmannii. NCBI lineage: Eukaryota > Viridiplantae > Streptophyta > Pinopsida > Pinales > Pinaceae > Picea > Picea engelmannii. Next base: position 13,357 of record ML782862.1, on the reverse strand, counting down.
CATATTTAAGCAATTTTCTTTCAAGGGTAGAAATTTCTTCATTTTCCTACAAACCATGTCAAAATAAATCACCATGGACGTTTGGCCTTGTAATTGAGATTCATGATTGCACCTCTCAACATTTCCATCCAATTCACAAAATCACCATTTAAGAAAGAGAATGTACCCACTTGATTTTTTGTTGCATATCACAAGGTCACTATCTAATTCTCAACTTCTCAAAATCTTCATCTACAAAAGTAGATATACCCATTTGATTCATGGAAAACTTGCAAGAAAACATGGTTGGTTCATTTCCTAAACTTTGAGTAAATGATAATTATATTTACATCCCCAAAGGAATAAAGAAAAGATTTAACCTCCTAAGGATGCCATCTAATTCTCAACCTCACCATTTAAGAGAGTGGATGTATCCACTTGTTCCTTAGTTGCATATCATAAGGTCACTGCCTAATTCTCATCTTCTCAAAATCATCATCTACAAAAGTGTATATGCCCATTTGATTCATAACAGATTTATCAGAAAGTGGATATACCCATTTGATTCAAGAAGATTTATAGGAAATCAAGGTTGGTTCTTTCCTAAAGTTGTAGTAATAGGTAATCATATTTACATCCCCGAAGAAGAAAAAAGAATCAGCATTCATTTACGAAGAGTAAGAAAGGACTTTTGGATTCAAGCCTTCAAACCTTTTTGAATAAACATGTTGTTGTGGGAAATGCTTTTGCACATTGTTTATGTTGTTCCACCCCTACTTAATCCAAAACTTCTCCCTCTCAACATCTATATTTTTGGCATCAACTCCAATAGCCCCAAACAAGGCATGGTAGCAACCACATGCTCTACTTTTTTCTTTTGGATCCATCTTGGGGGCCACTCTAATTAACTCATGGAGTTGCAATCCAAAAGAATATTTTGAAAGAGGACCGCAATTGGAAAGGTTGGTTGTCTAGGAAGTTAGGTATCCCTTTGAGATTGTAGAATTTTTCTACGGGTCGAAAAAAGAAATGGCATCTTCGATGATTTTTTATCCTAGGACATTAACGGAAACATTGTTGTATTGGAAAAATGAAGTGTGAGTCATTCCTCTCGTTGATAGTATCGTATCCTTGAATTGATACCTGCAAATGCAATTGCAAGAACAAATTTTACAAGATACACCCAACAAAATATAGACCAAAAACGAATCTCTCTTATATAATATAGTTAATAAAGACAAAATATGTATCAATATCACATGAAAAATACCATATGCTATTGTTCTTTTTTTTATAGAGGTCCATGGACTTTATCATTTTGAAATTTATAAATGTACAACCCAAACTGATAATAATCAAAGCAATAGTAATGTCTAGCTCCAAGTGTGGAGAAGTGTAGAAAGTTTAAGGTTGGAAGGGTTAGACACTAACATATGGAATTTCTTTTTGCATAGGTTATTGAATAGTTTTATTAGACTAAACATAGAAGAAGATGCACTAGTCTGGTCAAAAAATACAATCAATGGTGAATACACAATCATCCTAGGATATTCAGGTATGGTTTTGGTAGGAGTACAAGAGGATGTATGTTGGTGGTGGAATCCAATCTGGAAGTTGAACGGTCATATTTGTCTATGTCTTGCAATTTCCAATAAGATCCTCACATGGGAACTTCTATAGAAATTTCTGTGGCAAGGCCCTGGTTATTGTGTTTTGTACAAGCATGGAGGTGGGACAATATATATGTTGATATAATGCCATTTTTCCAGGGAGGTATGGAATGTTACTAGAACATTGATATTAGGCAAAGGAAATTGGAAAGGTGTCACCTGAGTATAAGGGATTAAAAATTTGTGTGAGGATTCATAGGTGGAAGAACACAAAGCTCTACCGGTAGCGGTATCATGGGTCTACCAACTAAGGTATCATGGGCACCATGGACTACTAGAAATTCCATGCTTTTTCGAGAGGAAACACTCTCTCCACTTTAGGTATTTTACCAATTAATTTTAATTATGATTTCATCAAAGTACCTCTTAACACTAAACCTCCAAGACATATGGTTCCTTGGACATTAATAAATCTAGATATTTGGGGTTTCTTTATGGGGCTTATCATGGGAATCGAAGCCCATGTGGGGAAAGGGGTGATTTATTATTTTCCTAAGGGTCGCATTACTTTCTAGGTAGGTCTGGATAAAGGAACAAATCATTGGTCTAAGATATGTGAGCCCTTGTTGCACTCCTTAGAATTGCAGTAGAAAGGGTTATTTCATCTCTACTGGATTTTGGTGATTCAAAATTGGTCATTAGATAGATGTTAGAAAATTATGGGCTTCAAAACCTTAATTTCTAGACATTTTATGATCATATCTATTTGGTTTTGAGTGAATTCACTACTATTACTTTAAATTTTCAACCATATCTTTAGGGAACATTGATTTGTAAATGAGGGACTTATAGCCCACTCACTTCACCAACATGGATCCTTGAGGAATTTTAAAAAAAATCTTGTCCTCTATCTCAATCTCTTCTAAAAGGCCACTAGGCCTATGCTTATATACCCTATACAAGGACCTCTCTTCTTCTCCCGATGAGTAAGGCATGTTCTCTAGTTGTAACCTACACATCACAACCAGTAGCCAACAATGAGTGAGATCAATAACCATCAAGGCTTGGAAAATACTATGAATATTTGTTCTATGAATTGATTCCAAGGCCTCTGTTCTAGAGGTTGATAGTCTACATGCACCAATGTCACTCTTCCATCCAAATGCATACACCACACTTTTCTCACTGTAATTTTGAAGGCATGTGAGATTGATTTTTTTTTAGAGTTGAAAATATTCTAGGCTTACAAGGCTTATGTGCTTAATGTAACCTCTTTAATGGAATAACATGGGCATATGTTCTTCAATCCACCTTCATATATTGACATTGTCCCACTTTTATATTGGTTCCACTGGTCCTAGTAACATTATCTTAACCAAATCAATACAAAGTCCAATATTCACTTGGTTGTTTGCTTATGAATCTTTGTGAGTGTTTCAATATGGCCATTCATGTTCAGGGTGTTGGTCATTTGATGAGAAAAAACATTCTCCCCTTACTCCATGCACCAAAATTAGTACATCATATAAATTCCACAAAAGATATGTGAGGACTTGGTTCTTGACCCCAAAAAAAAAATGATAAAACTATTTGATATTGGTGAAGCCTTTGCTTGGAAGAGCCATTAGATTTCAAGAAAACTGGAACTCATATTTTAAAATATATCACTCACATAACTAACATATTTACTCATCTATCCAAACCATCTATGTCAATGAAAAGTTGGTGTTAGCCATGGATGTAATAGTACATGTAGATAGGAATCAAAGTATGTGGAAACCAGACTTTATCAACAAGCTTTGATGAGTTGAGTTGATAGAGATTGTGTGTCAATAAAGGAATGGAGAGACTAGTTATTAAATAATTCAACCACCAATGAAACTAACCATCCAACAAGAGAATGAATCGACCAGTAGTGGATAGAGTCACCCAGCCACGAAATAAAATGCCCAGGGGGGTGTGAAATCATTCATGCATTAGGTAAAACATCCAAGGGCATGTGAACTCACTTAGGCATGAATTAAAATGCCCAAAGAGATATAAATTTGCCCCGACAAAAGTAAATTCTCCCAAGGAGATGTAAATTCATTTGGCGATGAAAGGAATCTTCCAGGGAGGAATAAATTCACAAAATAAGATATTGAGTCTCCCAAGTGAAAGGAATTCTCCCCAGGAAAGATATTGAGTTTCCTAGGTGAAAGGAATTCACCCTAGGAAAAAAAATTGGCTCAGGGAGGAAGAAATTCAACTCAGAGAATGAGCAATCTGCTTTGAGGAAAGAGAAAACGACCAACATCTAGAATATACTAAATTAGAAACTCCCTAGGTAAGTGCAATAGACAAATTTATACAACCACCGATCTCATACTTTGAAAGGAATTGTATAGTTGAAATTCTAGAGTTGTTGGCATCCTTACCATCTAAGGAAGAAAATGTTTTTTTAATCTTGAGCTAATGAAAGCAATCTCAAATGCATCATGTTGACCAATAAATAGTGCTAAGGGAAACTCATTAAACATAGGTAAGAGCATCAACAATTTCACACACCAAATTTGCATAAAAATGAAATCAAACACAATCAATCACCATGAACTCATAAATTTTACCCTAGAAATCCAAATTGGAAAACCTACTTCGAATGGGAGCCTAGTTGTTCATTATGGAAATCTTTGGTTACATTGTTTTCCTGGCTCTATGCCTCTTCCTGTCTTGGCCAAAAAATACCCTTTGAGAATGAGATCGAATGAAGAAATAGGGAGTTGGGGGGTAAGGAAGGCCAAAAACCATGGCCCTTCACTTCCCATTCCTCGGCCTTCTCTCATATTTGTTTTTCTTCTTTTTTATCTTTTAATCGTCATAGTTTTTTCCTTTTCATTTCATTTTGTCTCATTCAACATTTACATTTGCATTGGTTTACATTGTTTTCTAACCTTCATTAATTTCCTGGTTAATTGTGTAGGTGATGATTTTTACACCCATTCGTTGTAACATCCCCGTTTTCAAACCCCAAACTAGCGATGTATATTGTACATGTAATGTATGGTTGATGGCCAAGTGATGTAATATGTAAATAAGTATACTAAAAATAACAAATAAAATGTATCACCAACTACAGATGGACACAAACAAATATTTGGAGGCTTAGTTTCCACAAGAGAGGGAAGGGGTCCAAGGGGGAGAGTTTACCCATGTCTATTAAACCCAAACCATTTCTTTCTAACTTATCCTTACAATGAACATTCCATTTTCTTGTTGAGTGTTCTTGAACCCAGTGATTGAATTCATGTAGGAGGGTGGGTGTGAGACTTACATCCCATAGTTATTGCAATCATGGGGGCTGAGTACAATCAGCTTAGGGAAGAGTGCAAGTCAAGCAAGCAAGAGAAAGAGAGGAAATTTGTATGGGTAGGGAGAGAAGAATTTATTATTCATGTTTTTGCATGCAGAGTAATTTTTACATGCAATTTTTTGGACAACAAGAGAGTTGGGAGTGCTAAAGCTTAAAGGTGGCCATAGTGGGCATGTTTGGAGCTGTAATTTCATGGAAAAAGAAGTTGCAGACCTGCGAACAACATTTTGTTTGAAAATTGTCAAGAGAAGAAAATGTTTTGTTGTTGTGTGAATTCCTATGGAAGCTGTAGAATTCCTAAGGTCCCGGCAGAGAGATTTCTTGTCCAACCTATGCCAAAAGTGTTGGAGGTGAGTGGGAAGGCCTGAGGGACTGTGAGAAATGAAGGGGGATCCCATCCCTTGCGTTATGCAGGTTGTAGGGAAGAGAGCTAGTGGACTAGAATTGGTTGGAAATTAACTATTGAGAGGGGGACATGGCCATCCTTAGTGACCATCGTCTCTTGTGGATTCATAGCCCTAGCTCGGGGTGACTTGCTGTTGAGAATTTGAACCATAAGTCTATGGTGGGGAGGAATGTCTGTCCTCTGCAACTGGTTGCATATTTTATAAGATAAGTGCTTTTATTTGTTGTCCTTATGTATGTTAAATGCTAATATAGTTGTTGTGCATTTTACTCTGAGATATTTTTTGTTATTGTTGCATGTCATGAGTACACTGATGAATGCAAATCTCTAGTCAGGTTGTTGAATGTGTTTAGTTATTTTTGTGCATGTTTAAGTACTTGCATTTACGTTTTTAACTAGTATGGACAATTGCATGGGCTTGAATGTCATGGTATTCGCCATTCCGCATCTAAATGTATCTGTCAGACAATTTTAGGAGTAATGGTAATGGGATTCTGGTGCAGGGCTCAAATTGTCGTGCACGATGGAAAACAGTTGTCACATGCAGTACAAGGCTTTTTGCGTGCGCAGTTTGTCTTAATGAGTACTTGGAATTGTTATAGTTTGGTATCAGAAATTTTACTAGGTCATTTTAGCAGTGGCGTGACCCAACTTGGGGTTGGGGGTACGTAATAGAGTGGTATCAAATCTTTTTGGTTCAACATTAGGCTTGTATGGACCAGAGATCAGCATGAAGTTGGTAAATTCATCATATCAACATTTGGGTTGTGTCGAATTTGGGGAAAATAGTAAAATATGAGTGAAATGTCCAAATTTCTAAGCAATCCAGTTGAAATTACACTTAGAATGTTTTTTTATGGAGGGGTCATTTTGACTTCCAAGCAATTTAATTGGCTTAGACAATTGAGTTGGGAATTTTCACGATGGTCATGATGGTTGCGAGTTGGAAATATGGAAAAGAATAACTAAGCAAAGAAATAACTTGCATTCGCTAAGCATTGATGTTGTGCGGTGCAGAACTTGTGGTGCGTGCAAGAGATTAGTGTGTGGTACAAAATTTGTGTGCACTAAATATCGGTGAGCAGCACAAAACATGTGTGCACTGAATATTAGTGAGCAGTATTTAACATGTGCTCACTAGATATGGATGTGTAATGCAGAAGTTATGCACACTGAATATTGGTGCGCAACATAAAATTTGTGCGTGCTAAATATTGGTGCGCGATATAAAAGTTGTGTTCATTGAATACTGGTGCATAGTATAAAAGTTGTTCATGCTGAATATTTATGCACGGTATAAAAGTTGTGCACACTGGGTATTGGAGCGCAACATAAAAGTTGTGCGCACTGGATATGGCTGCGTGATGCAGAAGTTTTGTGCACTAGATATGGGTGTGCAGTGAAAAATATATGCATGATGAATATTCATGCACGGTGTAAAAGTTGTGCATGTTGAATATTGGTGTGTGGAACATGTGCTAATTATTAGCATTGTGCCTGTAAAAACTCATGCGTGTTGAATGTTGGTGCATAATACAAAGTTGATGCATGTGCGAGCCTCAAAAAGGAAGAAGAAAATGAGTAAAAGGGAAGGAAAATCGTCGATGATAGGCGCAGATCAATTTGACAGTCTATTACTATAGTAAAACAATGATTTTCTTTGAAATGTTTTTTGTTTTGAAGGACATAAACTTGCAGTGCGATTTTGAGGGTCTAAACGACATTTTTAGGCAATCAAAAGTCATAAGAATATGGATTAATAAGATACACCCCTATCTCTTCAGATTAAATAAAAGAACTCAGAGAGAGATTTCCAACGAGCTATTACAAGTGCAAAATAGAGCTCATATGAGAAAGTTATAGTTGAAATGTAGAGGGTATATTTCAAGCACCAGTTTACTTCTAGAGGGCATAACTCCTTGCTCAGAAGTCCATTTGGAGAATAGGAGTAGTATATGGGAAACTTATGAACCATAGAAGACAGTTGTGAATCTAGATTTAGAATTTGGGTATACAAAATTGTGTAGGAAGAGAAAGAAGATGCATGTCGCATACATGGGTAAAAATGGGAAAACAGTCTAAAATTCTTTGGACCATAACTTTCAACTTGGAGCTCAGATTTGAGAAAATGAAGTCATTGGAAAGTTATTGAGGAGAAGTCGTCTATCAAAATAGAATTTGTGTTCATGCATTTTTTCTCTTCAATATTTGAAATGAATAATTACCAGTAATCTAATTAATAAATATTTTTCAATATTCCTAATTCTAACAACAATTATTGCCTGCACATTCTTGCAGAATTAGAGGTACAGGGAAGCAGGCCCTAGTTCATATATCATAAATAGAGATATGGAAGATTCCCATGGATCTTACATCCATGAGGAGGAGATGATAGGTCTTCATGTCAATATGGGCAATGCTAAGACATATTCTAATGGAAGGAGAGGCATGAAGGAGCATGTAACTATGAGAAGCCTGCAAAGAGAAGTGCAAAGCTATAAAGATGATAATGAAAATATCATGAAAACTTAGGAGGATATACTATAGAATTTGGATATGCAGAAAAAGTATGTCAACAAATATTCTAGCACAAGACAAGAAGCTAGTGCAAGACAAGTAGAAGTATCTAGATCTCATGATAGGAGGGATGATCATGGAGGATCTAGACCATCCATGAGTGTTAGCAGACATTGTCAACATTATCATTCCCTAGGTCACTTGACTACAAGAGAATATTCATGTTCAAGGTCGAAAAGAAGCCCAAGTATATCTCATGCCAGGCGCCATAGGAGGAGACATGGGTCAGATATCCTACCAGGGGAGCTCAGAAAGATCAAGTCATTGTAATTTGATGGAGAGAATAGGAAAGGAGAAGATGCAAAAGCATGGTTGTTGGGAATGAGGAAATATTTATAGTTACATGATTACTCATCAGATGTAGAAGCTAGGATTACAACCTACCATCTCCAGGGAAAGGAATTTTTGTGGTGGGATCGGCTTAAGAAGGTCAAGCACCTTAATGAGAAGAGAATTTCTTAGAAGCAGTTCAAGAAATATTTCCAACAACAATCCCTGTCAAAGCAATATTATGACAAGAAGATGCAAGATTTATTTGAACTCAAACTTGGGGACATGACCATGGATGAATATGAGATAAAATTCATGGAACTTATCAGGTATATGAGCTTCATCAAGGATGAGAAGGTTAAAATTAAGAGGTTCCTGAGTGAACTTACATCCTTCCACAAGGTTAAAATTCAGTTTGATGAGCCTATGGATTTAGAAGAAGATATAAGAAAGGCTAAGTATATGTATCAACAAAACAGAGGAAGGCCAACTTTCCAAAAGGCTTGGTATGACAAGAAGAAAGGAAAGATGGATCAAAGGAAGAAAGGGTTCAAGCCACCTTTCATCGGGATTAGTTCTCAATCACATCAACAAGGGGAAAATCTCAAGGTGATAAGAAAATGATAGATTCCTTGGGAAAGAGGCCAAGACAACAACCTATAAAATGTTGGAGATGTGAAGGAGATCACATGTACAAATATTTTCCTCACTGAGGATATAAGATGAGGATTGTGCATAACATCAACCAAGAGGAGATAGTAGAGGAAGTGGGCAGAAGCATGCCAAGGATCTATGTAGCCTTGGATAAAAAAAAACAAGAAGACTAGATCAACCCCACGTGATTGAAGTGGAAAGTGAGATTGATAACCATCACATAGCTATTTTGATTTATTATGGATCTAGTCATAACTATATAGATCCAAATATAGTTGAAAGATTTAAATTGAAGAAATATAAGCATGAAAAGTCTTGGTTAGTTCAGCTAGCTACTAGAACCAAGAGAAGAATCAATGAGCTTGTTAAGGATGGCGTAATAAGCATGAATAGAATCAAAACTAAGGTAGATTTGAATATCATATCGCTTGGTTCTTATGACTGCTTGATGGGTATGGATTGGCTAGAAAAACATTGTGCTATTTTAGATTGTTATAACAAGGCTCTCACATGTCTTGATGAAGAAGGGAATTCAAATACAGTGCAAGGTATTCCAAGGCCTATATTTGTTCAAGAGGTTTTAGCATTGCAACTGAAAATAAGTTTTAGAAAAGGGTGCCAAATATATGCATATTGTATGGAATAACATGTGAAGGATAAGAAGCCAAGTCTTGAAGATTATTCAATCTTGAACGAGTATGAAGATGTATTTGGGGAGTTGCCAAGATTACCACCAAAAAGGGATATATTTCTCTATCGACTTAATGCCTAGAGCTTCCCCTATGTACAAAAATCCCTACAGAATGAGCACACCAGAGCTAAAAGAGTTGCAAATGCAGTTAGAAGAGTTGTTGAACAAGGCATACATACACCCAAGTGTTTCTCCTTGGGGTTTCAATGTTCTTTTTTCCAAGAAAAAAGATGGAACATTGAGGTTATGTATCGACTTTAGACAACTGAACAAAGTTACAATCAAGAAAAAATATCCTTTTCCAAGGATTGATGATCTTTTTTATCAGTTGAGGGGAGAAAAGATATTTTCCAAGATCGACTTGAGATTAGGTTATCATGAAGTGAGTATCGGAGAAGAAGACACTAGTAAGACATTATGAATTTGTAGTGGTGCCTTTTGGGTTGACAAATGTGCCCACTACATTTATGTGTCTGATGAATGGGGTGTTCAGATATTTCCTAGAGAATAATGTCAGTGTCTTCTTGGATGATATTCTTATCTATTCCAGGACAGAGGAGGAGCATGAGCAACATTTGAGGATGGTGCTACAAGTTTTGAGAGAACACCAATTGTATGCCAAGTTGAGTAAATGCACTTTTAATCGAAAGCATATCCATTATTTAGGTCACATTGTTTCAGAAGATGGCATAGCATTGGATCTAAAAAAGATTGAAGCAATCAAAATTTGGCCAGCACCAACAAACATTTCAGAGGTTAGATCGCTTATGGGTCTAGTGGTTATTACATGAGATTCATTGTGGGATTCTCCAAGATTGCACACCCAATAACATATTTGCAAAAGAAAGGAGTAAACTTTGAATGGGGTGTCAAGTATGAAGAAAGTTTCCAGCACTTAAAGAATTTATTAAATAGTGTTCCTAATTTAAAAAGTTGCAAGCCCAAATGAGGATTTTGTTGTGTGCACAGATGCATGCAAGGAAGTAGTTGGTGGAGTCCTTACACAAAATGGACATGTAATTTGTTATTAGTCCATAAAATTGAAGGAGCATGAAATAAGTTATGCCACACATGACTTAGAGTTGGCAGTGATAATACATGCTTTAAGGATGTGGAGGCATTACCTTATGGGAACAAAAATTGAATTGAGAAAAGACCATAGTTGTATGGAATATTTGTTTGAAAAACCAACACTAAATGTCATTGAGACTATATGGTTAGAATTCATTAGTGAATATGACTTTGACATCAAACACATAAAGGGAAAAGAGAAAAGGGTGGCTAATGCACTCAGCAGAAGGGTGCATAAGCCTACAACATAACAAATGTATAGCAAAAGTATAAGGATTACAAACTAGAAGAGGATGGGATCCTCTTATTCCATAATAGAGTTTTTGTTCCCAATTCTTAGGAATTGAGAAATTATGTTTTAAAAGAGATGCACAATGTGCCATACATCAGACATCCTGAAGACCATAAAACTATTACAGTTGTAAGAGGCCAATATTTTTGGCCTGGTATGAAGAGAGATGTCACTGATTATTTGGCCAGATGCATGGAACATCAGAAGTTAAAGGTTGAGCATAGACATCTAGTGGGGTTGTTGTAACCATTTCCCATTTCCAAATGGAAATGGGAAGTTGTTACTATTGATGTCATTACCAAATTGCCCAGGACAGCAAGAAAACATGATTCCATCATGCTAGTGGTGGAAAAGCTTACAAAGGATGCATAGTTCATTCCTGTAAAAGTAACTCATAATGCATCCAATATTGCAGAAGTTTGTATGAAATAAATTGCCAGGCTACATGGTGTGCCTAAGGCAATTGTTTCTGACGTAGATCCCAAATTCAAATCCAATTTTTGGAAGAGATTATTTAAAGGATTTGGGACAAATCTAAATTTCAGTACATCATATCACCCAGATTAAAATGGGCAGATAGAGAGGATTAATAGGATAATTGAATATATGTTGAGAACGTATGTAATGGACAAGCCTTCTAGGTGGGAGGACTATATCCATTTAGTTGAATTTGATTACAATCATGGGTATCAAGAGTCATTGAAGATGAGCATGTTTGAAGCATTTTATGGCAGAAAATGAAACACACCAATAAGTTGGGATAACCCAACAGACAGAGTCATGGTTGGGCCAAAATTATTGAATAAAATGGAAGAACATATGGTAAAGATCAGGCAGAATTTTAAAAATTGCACGAGATGGGTAGAAGAGCGATGTCGATAAAAGAAGAACACATAGAGAATTCAAAGTTGGAGAGAATGTGTTTTTAAAATTTAAAGCCAAGAGAAGCTCGTTGAAATTGGAAAGTTGCTCAAAGTTGGTAGCAAGATCTTGTGGGCCATGTGAAATTATAGAAAGGATAGGTCCACTTGCATACATGCTAGCATTACCTGCATCCATGAGAATTTGTAATGTGTTTCATGTATCTTTATTAAAAAAGTATGTACCTAATCCTAATCATGTGATTGATTAGACTATGATCTCAGTGGAACACAAAGGGGACTTCTGGGTGGAACCAGTGTGCATCATGGATCGGAAATTCAAAGTGCTTGGGAACAAGCCATCGACTTGGTAAAGGTTCAATGGACCTACTACATGTTAGATTTTCTTAATTTTTCAGAAAAATATATTTACCAATGTTCTTAGATATTCTTTTACATTAACAAGTATATCAAGTACTAAAAATATGAGTAGCATAAACAAGCACAAGAAGACACAAGAGTTTATCCTAGGAAAAACCCAGCCAACCTTTCTTAGATAGATTGAGTCAATAATATAATCCAACCATGAATCACCTCTCAAGAGAAATAGATAATGAAGAATCCCTAACATAAGGCTATCACACCAGATAGAGCTAGCATACCAAATAGTTGCAGCAGCACCACCATACAAAGATAGTGCACCTCTTCCAAGGAGAGTGCACAAGAGAAATCACCACCAAGAATCTCCAAGAGTTGTAGTGTTGCATCTTCCTTCCTTCCTTCCCTCAAATGAGTGCCTTCTGCTTGAGTGAGAGAGAGTGAGTGTGTGTGTCCAAATGATCAAGACGTCTCCTTATTTATATCCTTCAAGTCACTTTAGTTGGGCTGACTTCTTCTCTGGGAAATTCTATTTTCCCTTTAACGTTTTCCTATGGGCCGACTTCTCTTTCTAGAGGTTCTAATTTCACTTTATTCTATTCTTATGGGTCGAATTCTCTTTTGGGGTGTTCTTCCACTATTCAATGGTCTTCCTTTGACTTGTGGAATCTTCTTCTCTTCTAAGAAATGTTGTCTAGGAAGAAAATACCTCCCGCGGCTACCAAAACATCAACACTCCCTCTTAGGTAGGGAGGTATTCTTCCACGATGTTTTCTTTTAGTAGTCCAATGACTACTTTGCAATCACCTAGTATCCCTAGGGTACCACCATGCCATCAGTAGCTCAAATATGTTGTCATCGTCTCTACAACTATGCTACAATAAACTAGTAGCACATAGCTACTACCATGCAATCCAGTAGTCTCCACGACTACGTAGAAATCAACTAGTAGCACACAATTACTACCATGTTCTCCAATAGTACACAATTATTGCCATAGTCCTCATGACTATGTTGTGATGTCTCTACTTTCCCAGTAGTCTTATTCACACCCATCCATCTCACATGGCATGGGAAAGACTGCCACCATATCCCCATTCACACCTATCCACCTCACATTGCTCAGTAAAGGCTACACCATGGTCCAAGACCATGCTACAAGTCTTATTCACACTTAGCCTCCTCACATGTCATAAGCAATACTTGCACCATGCTGTGAT
>ML782861.1:385432-401038 GCA_009831015.1 Picea engelmannii | reverse complement strand
TGTGTGTGTGTGTGTGTGTGTGTGTTCCTAAAACAGATTACATGTCAATCAGATACGCTAACAATGTTGAGTACAATAGTATCCAGAAGAAAAACAATTTAATTCAAAAACTACATATGCAAACCTCCAAAGTTAATTTTTTTTGAGGTTTTTCTTTTCAGAGGAAAAAACATAGGCCAATCTTTAGTGCCTCTCATAATTTAGTGCATGGACTCGATCCTCTACCACTTCCTCAGTTCTTTTCCTTGCATCTCCTCCTCTGCGGGCCACTCGAATTTCTCCAAGATACCCTCCTTGTCATTATTGTAGCCATTCTATGAACTGGCGTCAATTCGCTTGTAGATCACATACATACACCTCATTTTTTTCTCCTTGAGGGGGCTTATCTAATACCTCTTTGAGGATGGGGAGGATTTTCATATCCCCAAAGTATCTGTAATCGATGCCCTTTCTTATGGAACTGGTCACATCAACTTCATTCCCTATCAAGTCTGTCATCTTGGCCTCTACTTTGGCATAATTAGGACTGGCAAGCTCTACAATCAGAGCTTCCTAGTGCCCTTTTTCCTTGTTCAACAAGAAATTACCTTGGTGGATGTCTTAATTATAACATTGTGTCAATATCAAGAATGATCTAATCTCCATATTGTGTATTTAACAAAAGTTAAGAAGAACATTTGGAAAAACAACTGATGATCCATAAGCTTTGTCAGCATGCCTTATCGTTAAATATTACGCATCGCCTTGACCTTAGTCTACTCAACCATGAGATTTTTATCATTATACTTACTAAGAATCTCATCATGTTTCTTCTTTTCCATAACCATGTGATTTATCTCTTTCTCTTCCAAAAGGGTAACATGGGAAACAAACTCTCTCTCTCTCTCTCTCTCTCTCTCTCTCTCTCTCTCTCTCTCTCTGTTGTTGGTTTCCATTGTCCCGCTCTCCCATTTATTCCACCACGTCCTCATCTTCCTCGAATAGGACTGACTTAATGGAAACAACATCTATGCTCTTGATTATCAACTTGGATTTCCTTTATATATGGTTGATCCTCCACCACTCCCTCCATGATATGGCCCACATCTCCTCCTCTGTCGGGTGCTCAAATTTCTCCAATATATCATTCTCATCATCCCTATCACCATAATAATTAGCTTCAATTCAATTTTATATCTAGCATACATAGACCCCCTCTTCTTCACCTCGCAAGGCTTATAGAATAACTCTTTGAATTCAAGGAGAAATTTCCCATCCACACTACAATACAATTGGTTTTTGCAAGATTGTAACATGCCATCATCCAACAATTAATTGTACAAGTGCGGATAGAAAAATCCTCCACATCGTCAAAGATATATTTGATAAGAACATTGAGGTGAATAAGAGAAGGTCTAGGTATGAAATTTACAAGCAAATTGATGTTATTTATTATGGCAACATGTATTAAAAGAACAATATCTTGGAGAAATTCGAGTAACCTGTGGAGAAGGGGATGTGGGAAAGAGCGTCGAGGGAGTGGAAGATGATCGAGCCTATGTAGAGGGAGGCTAGGTTGACAATTAAGATAATTTAGGTCATTGCAATTAAGTTGGTCCTATTCGAGGAAAATGAGGATGCGGCGAAAGAAATGGGAGAGTAGGACAAGGAAAACCAATAGCAAAGAGAGTGAAAGTTTGTTTCCCATGTTCCCATTCTGGATGAGAAAGTGATCGAGTGCATGTTTTTGAAAAATAAGAAACATGATGAGCTTCTTAGTAAGTACATGAGCAAGGATCTCACGGAGGAGCACGCCGAGGAAAAGTAAATACTTAATATTTAGTGATAAGACATGTTAACAAATCTTATGGATTATCGGTTGTTTTTCCTCAGAGGAGGAGATGTGAGGCTAAGAACTTAGAATGTGGCAAAGGATCGATCCATGTGCTAAATTATGAGAGGCACTAAAAATTTATTTCCTTTGCAAAGCACAACCTACACAAAACTTTAATTGTGGAAGTTTTCATACGTTCTATGTCAATTAAATTGTTTTTCGATGCATTTTTATGTAACAATCACTCTGATACGCTTTCAATTTCACTGGTGCTCCTTAAATAGTACAACACATATGTATATTGTGTTTTTTCAAATCATGTTGATGATGTTGTTTGATTTGTAAAATGTATAACAAGCACGCTAATTATTTTTGTGTTTTTAGATTAAATTTTGGATGTATCACTCATTAGAATTTAGAGTTGTCATATCATGTTTAACTTTAGTTTTATGAAATCATTTACATTGGATTGTAATTGCAAAAACTTACAACTATTAATGTCATATAATGTTAAATTCATCTTCAAGGTGAATTGTTTAATTTCCAGCAGGATACAAACTTTGATTAAATATGTTTACAAAGAAAATTACTTTTATGAAATGTTATTTTCTCATTTATTTTATTGATAAGATTATACTAATTGTTCATAATTACATTTATACTTGTTATATTTGTAAGTAGTTATGGTACAAATATATTCCATATTGGGATATTCTTTTTATTTTTTCAAATATTATATTGGGATGACATATGCCAAGTGTCATATTAGACTATAAAATGCACCTCACTTTATATTAATAATACAAAAATTAATAAAGGTGTTAATATAATCAATATGTTTTTTTTAGTTTGTAGGTAAAAATGTCAATTTTTTTAAAATGACCGTGTTAAAATTTTATTGCAAAAACGTAGACACATATTTTTAAATTGTGATACATGTTACACGAAAAGTATTAAAATAATAGGAAACACTAACATTTTTATAAAAAATTTATATATATTTGGAATTAATAAAAATATATCTATAAATGCATTTGATTCCTCAAATAGTAACATTTATATAAAAATAGATATTTTGAATCCATAGAATTAGAGCTATAAATGCATGGTATTTCATCAAAGCTGAGTTTTGGTAAACTATTTAAAAATATTTTCAAAATGAAACACAATGACAAATGATTTGGAAATGGTGAATTTAATTAATTGGTTTATGTAGTCCCAACCACCACCATGTTTTTTAGGAAAAAATAAAATTTGACATAAAGTCATTAGATAACATGGACATATGATACTTTCCCTCCTAAAAATTTTAATTTTGCATAATGTGCATGTATCCTATGACATTAGTGTTGTATGTAAATTCTATAATTACCAATGATCATTCTCATATTTTTAGTAATGATGTAATCAAAATCATTTTATTAATATATATGTCTTATCAAATAACTAATATACAACTATCATCTGTCCGCCACAATTAAGCCTAAGACATCCTTAAATAAGTGATTCTTTCCATATTCCCTTCACGAGTCTATTTGATATTATAGGTCCCTTTGCATCATGAATAATCCACAAAGCATCAAATTTAAGGGAAAATACATTATTTTTCACATGTGGGCCATATTAGGCTCTAAGACAATCCCTAATGTGCAATCTTTAGAATGGTTAAGGTTCATTATAAATGTCCCATGTGATGGTTTCAAACTCGATGCATGATGGCCCATGAATTCTAAAATCCTGCTTCATTCCCTAAGACATTTGTTTTCATCCTCCAACCATGACTAGGGCCTTCAAACTCATCATTGGTGTGGAAAAACTCATAATCGTGAAAATATAATATCCACGGGATAAATGTTCCCTTTATAGGCCTATGTGGTTTGAGACCATATCTGGGGCCCATGAGAGATTAAATCATATTTTAGGCCCTATATTGTTGTTCATCCTCATGCCATGTCTAGGGTCCCTAATACCCTTTTATGGAGCCAAAAAAATTATACCATCACTTATGAAAACATCATGAAGTGGTTTATGGAACAAATAAAAGGAATCTTGCATGAAGTTGATGGTTAAAAAATTGACAACTGAGAATTTGGGAACATTCTCTCACATCAAAAAGTACAAGTTATTCAAAATGTGGACATGTTCCTTTTAAAATACCCTTAATGCCTTTTGAACTACCATGCAGACTAATGTGAAGTTTGACAAATAAGAATTAAAAATAAACACTCAACCACTTTAGAAATGTACATGCATTAATAATGGGAACACATTATTTTTAACAAAAAAAAAATATAAATTATATAAGAATTTTCCATCCCTAAAATGTATCAAGAGTAATTTAGTAATTTCTCTATAATATTTTATCCCAAAATCCATATTTGGCATTTCTTAGGTACTTGGAAAGATATAGAAATTTTATGCTATTAAGTAAATCTATGTTTCTTGATATGTATTTTCTTCTTTTTCAAAATAATATAAAAATAAATGCTTTGACAGGAAAAAGAATATTTGCAATTTTCTCACAACTTTTTTTCTCAACATCCATTTTTGTTCCACTCTAGATAATTGCAGAGATCTTTAAGTGATCTACAACTTTGTTGTTATACACTTTTGTTATGTCTATATAGATGTTTTTTTGTTTTTTAAAAGAATACAAAATAATCTTTTGACAAATAGGATAGAATTTTGAAGGTTGTACTTTGGTATGAAGCCATTTTAAATTAAATGCCACATTTAATGATGGGATTACTCCCCTAAAAATTATTTTCTATGAAGTTTTTACTCCTTAATTGTAAGACCTTAATTTCAATTTAGTTCATTGTTTTCCTTTCATGGTTTTATTTACAACAACATAATAATCAACATCAGCATAATAATCAACAACAATATAATAACAACATAATATGCACAAAATACGTACCTCTACCTGCAAATTAGTTGATTTAGTCCCTGGTTCTCTTGTTATTGAGCTTTCCAAACTTACCAACTTAATATTAACCTCCTAGCTAATTAGGAATAGCCTCTCTGACTCCCTATCTCCAAGAATCCTTGTGGTTTCCTGGCCCCCGAGCCCAAAATTCCCAGCAAAAACAATGCCCTGTGAGATTTTTCCCAAAACAATTCTTCCAATTTCCTCCTCCTCTATCCTTCAGAAACTCTAAAACAAAAATGAGATCTCTCTTCCAAGTCCTCCCCTTATTCCTTATCCTCCTCTCTCAAATACCCCTCATTAATTCCCCAACAACCTTATCCCCCCATTAATTAGTTCACCCACCCTTTAATAATAAAATAATAAAAGTATGATTTGATATATTTTAATAATTAATTAAATTTAAAATAATAAAAAAAAACTATGAAAAAAAATAATTGATTTGGGTTGTTACATACACCCAACCTTCAAGAAACTTCCTCCCGAAGTTAGAGTAATTTACAATACAAGGGAAACGCCACATGATTCATACATCCAAATCAAATAATCAACATCATCAATTTAAAACACTTATACATATTAGTGTACATGTGCAAGGCATGCATGTGTAGCTAGTACATACATGAATCACACATACATTAATGACAATAATTATCACTCCTAAAGTAATTCTTGCATGCGTTGAATCCAATCAAAAATACCATTCATTTCATAAAAGATAGTAAACCATTTAAAAATGCTCACAAAATCCCTCGATTATAATAATTTTGCACAACAACATTCATTTAGATAATTGTAGTTAAGTTAAGAAATTATAAATATACATATATACATATCTTCTTTTCAAAAAGAGGGAAAACAATGAATTCTTCCATAAGGAGAAATCCCCACACACTCTCAACTACTTCTATTCATCATTCCTCCCTAACTTAATTCCATCTTCCATCCTTATCCTTCCTCTACTCGACTATATTGGAGCGTCAACTATATTGACCTAACTCAAAATAAAACTCGTAAGCAGAAGTGCCAACTCTCTTGACCAAGCTTCCCCAACAGGAAACTGATAGTCATCATCACACATCTAGGGGAGCGTGAGATAACACTGTCCTCCCATGACTCCAGGATTCAAAGGATACATGGTGGGAAATACCTCCACCCCTCCTAATAGGACTAGGTTCCACACCTTACCATGGAACATACAGTGGCACTGTGTTGCTGATAATTTTTTCATCGTATATTTATTTTTAGGCAGTCTCACCACCTAAAAAACCTGCACTGGTCCACATATCATAACAATGCATTCAAACCAACATAATTTCACATACAAATATTCATACCATATTGTTTCTCAGTCGGTGTTCACAAAATCAACCTTTTATTATCATTATCCTTTGGCTATTTCATAGCCCATTGACCTGCAGATGTTAGGTTCCTAGCCTACACATAGGTAGAACAATATATTCGGATGTCATAAAGGTCAATATTACTAAGGCCTTTCAATAAAATAGAATAAGGCAGATGTAAGAAGACCTAATAGAAACTTCCGCTTCTAGAAGGATCTTCCTCTAGATGCTTCTTTTTAGTATAAATAGGAGTCAGGGGTATGAGAACCCTAGCTTGGATATTATTGTAATAGAGCTCTGCTCAACTGGAGGTTGCCCCCTAGAAGAGGCCCGTGAACATTTCTTTCAGATTCAAAGTGCTATTTATGTTGTTATTCTTATATCATTTCAATGTTATTGTGGTGAATGTTTTGGTTATATTGTTGTTATTCTGCCATTACTAGAATTTTTATTTCTATTTTGCATACATTTTATATCTGATATATTACAAGTGGTATCAGAGCACTTTCCTCGGTAGAAAGTGTGAGTTAAATTTTTTTTTCACGGTAGAGACGTATTCCGACATATTTAAGCCACAGAGATATGTTGTTACACACATAAACCCACGATTGAGAGATTCATACATGCATGAAATACAAGTGGTACTTAAGAACACATTTGTTGGCCACCCTTGTAACCCATGTTGGTACCCCTTCAAGTGGTAGCGCATCAGAAAACACCTGTGTGTGAATCGGCCTAGATTATCTGAAGCCCTCTTTAGATAAATCGTTCAGTCGCCTGACTGTTATAGTGTCACCAAGAACAACACTCGGGAAGATACTCTCTAGTACCTGGGTAGTCGGGTAGTACGACCAAGGGTACAGTCTATCCTCCTTAGTTAATGCCCTGAGATATTGGGCCGAGTACTACTGTTGGACCCTGCACATATATCAAAGAGCTATAGCATAGGGAAAACCATTATATATAGAAACCTTGAATAGCTAACCCTTGGGGACAGAAACATAAACAAATTAAAACAGACAAGATCTATTGTCATGCAACTGTGTTCAGGGTGCCAAGCAAATACACTTTTCTTTCTGGTTAAGCATTTGGGCATTTCCTCTCTATAGTATTCTTCAGATTGGAGTATAACTCCACAAAAAAAAAGAAAAAAAAGTATGGAAATGTTTTCACCATTATTTGAGACCTATTCCATTGGATTCATATTTTCTCCCTTATCACATTCATCCATATCATTTTTCGGAAAAAAAAATTACCCCGCCCACCCCTTTTCAGTTCCCCCATCCTCATGGCCCATACTCATAGCCAAGACTTGGAAGCTCGCTTCAACACCTTGCAATCTGGTCTCATCGAGACCCAACAAGAAGTGAAAAAACTTAGTGCTAATGTTTCCACTATCAATACAACCATGCAGTCCTCAATGGGGGAAATCAAACAAGACCTCACCACCCAGCTTGAATTAGTATTTTCAGCACTCTACACCAAACTACATATCCCTACAGATAACCCTTCCTCTTCCTCACCTCCACATACTGAAGGTGACCATTCCTCTCATTCCCATACCTTGCAGAACCATCACTTTCAATGTGACCTACGCCTTTTGTGGGTGGATGTGACCAAATTTGATGGCTCGAACCCCACTGGTTGGGTAACCCAAATGGAACATTACTTCTCTTTATATGACATTACATATGACTTGGCCAAACTTCGATATGGTGTCCTCCATATAGATCAAGAATGTTGGCAATGGTGGAAATGGAGAAAAACTTATCATCAAGGGTATATTGCTTGGACACACTTTGTGGAAGAGCTTTATGAACGCTTTGATACTGACACCAACCATTTGGGTCGTTTGACAAAGGTGAAACAATTAGGAACAGTGGAAGAATTTATAGTTTCCTTTGAGTGCCTGGCTTTTAGAACAGAGGGCATGTGTGATGCCTTTTTCCGAGAGTGTTTTATCAGCAGCCTCAAGGATGAGATTCGGGCCCATGTCCTCATGGCTCAGCCTCAGAGTTGGGTGGAGGCTACCAAAAGAGATAAAGAAGCACAACATGTTGTATCTTCTCAAAACCGCAAACCCTCCTTTATCCCTCGCCCTAAACCAGTAAATCCCACTACTCCCTCTACTCCACTGAAGATCCAAAAATTGACCAGGGTTGAAATGGATGAACGCCAACTCAAAGGCCTTTGTTATAACTATGATGACAAATATTTTCTGGGCCACAAGTCTAAAGAAAAAAATATTTTTATGGCCATGTCCGAGGAGATTTCAGAAGAAGATGAAGAAACTCCCTCTGTGTCTGATTCACCTGAATCCACTGACATAACCCCTCCCTTAGACCCTCCTGAAGTAGAACCAGTCATTTCCCTCAATGCTCTCACTGGCTTCTCCGCTCCCCAAACCTTCAAGCTAATCGGTTACATCAAGCATCGGAAGGTCATCATTCTGGTTGATAGTTGCAGCACCCATAATTTTATTCATCACCTCATTGCCCAAGAAACTCAATGCTACATCCATGTCATCAATAATTTCCAATCGTGATTGCCAATGGTGGTTCCATGAAATGTGGAGGGCATTGTGAAAATGTGTGTCTCCAAATTGGTGACTACCACCTAAAATCCCATATGTTTGCTATCGACATGGGAGGTTGTGACATTGTGTTGGGTCCAGACTGGCTAAGGACATTGGGTCCCATTCTCATGGATTTTAAAGACTTAACCATGCAATTCAACCAGGAGGGCCACCAATATAAGTTCCAAGGAATCACTATTGGTTCACCTGAGATCATTAATTCCCATCTCATGGAAAAGCTACTCAAAAAGGGTCATTTTGGTGTTATTTCCCAACTCCATGCCATACAAGCAACAAAGACACCCTCGGTACCGACCTCCAAGCCATCCTTTCTAAACATCAATTGGTATTTTCTACTCCCTAAGGACTCCCTCCTTCCCTTGGTGTTCATGAACATTCCATTCCCCTTGTACCCAGAATAATTCCTCCCAATATCCGTCCGTATCGTCACCCCTTTTCCCAAAAAATGAAATTGAGAAAATAGTCCAGGAACTCCTTAATGCATGTGTTATACGCCCTAGTACGGGCCCCTACTCGTCTCCTGTGGTCATGGTCCTGAAGAAATAAGGTTCTTGGCAAATGTGTCCTGACTTCCGTGCCCTCAAAAAACTTACCATCAAAGACAAATTCCCCATTCCTGTCATTGATGACCTCCTGGATGAATTGAGTGGTGCCCAATTCTTCACTAAATTGGATCTTTGTTTGGGCTACCACCAGATACGTATCAAAGAGGCAGACATTCCCAAGACTTCCTTTAGAACTCATGAGGGCCACTATGAGTTTTTTTTCATGCCCTTTGGCTTATGTAGTGCCCCCTCCACCTTCCAAAGTCTCATGAATCATGTCTTCCATCCTTTTCTCTACCATTTTGTCTTAGTTTTCTTTGTTGATATCCTCATATATAGAAAAACCTAAACAAACCATATTTCTCATGTGGATTGAGTTCTCCATCTACTCTCTCAGCACCAAATTTTCTTGAAACAGTCTAAATGTGCTTTTGGCACCTCAGAAGTAGAATAATTGGGTCATTTGGTTGGAAAAGATGGCGTCAGGGTGGATCCTAAAAAGATTGAAGCTATGCAATACTGGCCTCACCCAAAGACTCTTAAGAGCTTGCGTGGATTTATAGGCTTAACAGGGTATTATCGCAAGTTTGTTCAGAATTATGGGAAGATTGCAACACCTCTCACTGCTCTCCTCAAAAGCAACTATTTCACTTGGACTTCTGTCGCTGCTCAAGATTTTCAAACCTTGAAGATGGCCATGTGCACCACTCCAGTCCTCGCCCTTCCCGATTTCATAAATACCTTTGTGTTGGAATGTGATGCCTCAGGGAAAGGAGTTGATGTCGTCCTTATGCAAGAGGTTCGACCTTTGGCCTTTACCAGCAAGCCACTATCTAAAAGAAATCTGGGAAAATCCATCTATGAAAAGGAAATGTTGGTGATTATCCATGTCGTGGATTTGTGGCGTCCTTATCTATTGGGGCAATGTTTCCAAATTAATACAAACTATCAAAGCCTCAAGTATTTTCTAGAGCAAGACATTTCCTCCCCAGAACAACAAAAATGGGTGAATAAACTCTTTGGATATGATTATAAGATCATTTACAAGAAACGAAAAGACAATGTGGTTTCGGATGCACTTTCCCGAAAATATGAAGATGAAGGATCCCTTTTTTCTCTTTCATTCATTGTACCAGATTGGCTCCAAGCCGTTCGCCAAGAATGGCTACAAGTTCGCAGTTGATCCACCAATTGTAGTCCAATGCTCCAGCTTCCCCATGGTACTCTTGGCTCCATGAGGAACTTCGATACAAAGGCCATTTGTATTTAAGTAAACAATCAAAGCTTAAATCCACGGTATTTTCTGAGCTTCATGCTACACCCATAGCAGGGCACTACGGGTTCACCAGAACCTACGATAGGGTCAAACGTTCATTTTTCTGGGATGGTATGAAACAAGAAATTCGTAATTTTGTAGCTGAATGTGATGTGTGTCAACACAACAAGGGAGAAACAATCAAATTGTCAGGCAAACTACAACCACTCCCGATTCCAACTGCTATTTGGAAAGATATCTTTATGGATTTTATTACTGGCTTACCCAAATCAGGAAATAAATCTGGCATCATGGTGGTTGTTGATCCCCTTTCCAAGTATACTCATTTCCACGCCCTTCAAAACCCATTTACAACATCCACGGTGGCTCAAATATTCATGGATCAGGTCTTCAAGATTCATGGCATGCCACACTCTATTGTTTATCATCGCGACCCAACTTTCACAAGCAATTTTTGACAAGAATTTTTCAAGATATAAGGCACCGAATTGCATCTCAGCACAACTTATCATCCCGAGATTGGTGGCCAAACGAAAGTTGTCAACAAGTGTTTGGAAACATATTTGAGGTGTTTTTCCTTGGAAAATCAAAATCAATGGGCTTAATGGTTACCCCTAGCTGAATGGTGGTAAAACACTTCATACCATATAGCTACACGCATGACTCCTTTTGAAGCGGTATATGGACAAAATCCCCCTTCAGTTATCTCATAATTACCGGGTGCCTCGAAGGTCCAGGAGGTTGACCTAACACTTATAGCTTGAGAGGCTATTCTTTGTACCCTCAAAGAGAATTTGGTCATGGCACAAAATCACATGAAGAAACAAGCATATCAAGGTCACTCTAAACGTCAATTTGCAGAAGGGGATCCGGTGTTTCTTCGACTGCAACCTTACAAGAAAACTTCCCTCAAGGCCGATCATTGTCAGAAGCTAGTACCCAAATTTTATGGTCCTTATACCATGCTCAAGCGTGTGGGAAAAGTTCCCTATCAGTTGGCTTTTCCCATCCATTCAAAGCTACATCCGTTTTTTCATGTTTCATGCTTAAAGAAGGTGATTGGAGCTAAGTGCCAAATTCAAACCAACCTTCCAGAGTTAGTTGAATAAGGATCCATTTGGCTACAACCAGAAGCAATTTTTGACCAGCGTGAGCGTCGCCTATGTCAGAGAACCATCAAGGAAGTGTTAGGCCAGTGAAAAGATGCAACTTCAACAGACGCCACTTGGGAAGCAACTACCATTTTGCAACAATTTCCTCATCTCAAGCCTTGAGGACAAGGCTTCTTTTAAGAGGGTGGACATGTTAGGGTCCTAACTTGCACATAGGTAGAACAATATATTCTGATGTAATAAAGGTCAAAATTAATAAGGCCTTTCAATGAAATAGAATAAGGCGGATGTAAGAAGACCTAATAGAAGCTTTCGTGTCTAGAAGGATCTTCCTCTAGATGTTTCTTTTTAGTATAAATAGGAGTTGAGGGTATGAGAACCCTAGCTTGGATATTATTATAATAGAGATCTTCTCAACTAGAGGTTTCCCCCTCGAAGAGGCCTGTGAACATTGCTTTCAGATTCAAAGTGTTATTTTTGTTGTTATTCTTATATCATTTCAGTTTTATTGTGGTGAATGTTATGGTTATATTGTTGTTATTCTGCCATTACTAGCATTTTATTTATGTTTTGCATACATTTTATATCTGGTATATTACAACAGACTAGTCTATAACACAAACTCATACATATTTATGCATTATCATAATGTAAATGCATTTAACCACAATCTCAATTTGGTATCCACGTACCATCAACGTTAAATGTCAAAATTTTCAAGTTAGAAATAGATTGCATAATATCCATCATAATTCAAATAACATTAAACATTCATAGAATTGACATTCACATAGGTTCATACGTCTTAAAAGTTCAAGTGTATCATTAATAGTTTCACAGTGAATAGAAAATAGAGGTGATTAGGCGTTAGGTAATTCTAGCTGTCTAAGTCAAAAGGTGGCATTACATACACCCAACCCTCAGGAAAAAATATTCCCAAGGTGGTCAAAAAGTGAGGGATGATCTCTTCGTAATGTCTCAACATCCTCCCAAGTAGCATATCCTGGGATATACTTGTCCCACTGGACCTTAACTTGGTTTACTAGATGGTTCCTGAGCTATTGGACCCTATGGTCCAATATGCATAATGGTTCTACCTTGAGGGTTCCTACGTTCGATACCTTCAATTCCTAACAATTCAGTTTATGAGATTCGTCGACAACATAATGACATAGAACAGATACATGAAAAACATTATGATTTTTATGCAAGTTGGGTGGCAGTACGAGATGATAGGAAATGGGTCAAATTCTCTCTTGTTTTTTAAATGGTCCTATAAATTGAGGAAACAACTTTGTCCCCTTCCCGAACCAAATGATACTCTTATTAGGCCTGATACGAATGAAAACCTGATATCCCACTTTATAACTTTGGTCAGTCCTATGTGCATCGACATAATGTTTTTTTCTATCATGTGCTTCCTTTAGTCATTGCCTAATCTGAATCACATGTTCCTCCATCTATTGAATCAATTCTGGCCCAACTGTTGGTCAATATTCTAACCTTTCCCAACTCAACGACGTCCTACATGGACTTCCATATAGAGCTTCATAGGGTTGAATTCCATTGGAGATATGAAATTGTTATTATAGGAGAACTATACCAAAGGCAGGTACTTCTCTCAATAGGTTTAATTATCCATAACATACATCCTAAGAATGTCTTCCATAACCTGATTTACTCTCCCAGTTTTCCCATATGTTTCAGGATGATAAGTTGTTCTTAAGTTCAACTGAGTTCCCAATGCTAACTGCAAACTTGTCCAAAATCTAGATGTGAATCGGGAGTCCTGATCTGAAATGATATTCTTGGGTAACCCGTGCAAACAGATGACCTCACTTATAAACATGTGTGCCACATCAGTGACATCATAAGTGTCTGATCCATGATCTTTTCATTGAGTGACTTATAAATAATTGTATTAAATGAGCATAAATTAAAGTGCAACATTAAAAAAGAAAAAACACAAAAATGAAGAGACATAAGCATCAAATATCAACACAAAAAATTGATAACGAATTTCGTCCCTGGTGGACTATGTCTTCGGGTCCTGCTCTCAAATGGGTAGGCTCTTTCATTAACTCAACAAAAGAATTTGGCAAAATACATAAGTATACCTCATTCTGAAATCAAGTTGCATAAATAATGCTCATATCAGAAAACAGACAGCACCACTGAATTCGTGGCGTCAAATTACCCAAGAGTGTTGATCTCCAAACCTTGAACCGACTCTATCACTCCCAAGCCCAAGAAGAAATTTGTCTCGGTTTTCGTGCCCCTCCGGAACCTGCATTAATGACTAGACTTCATAAAATTCCATGCCCAAGTGACCATACCATATGCGTGTTAGGACCACACAATGTACCTTTTTGCCCATACTTTTTGCCATTATTATACCCTTGATCACCTGTATTTAGATTCATATTATCACTTCATCCGATCATCTCAAAGGTATACAACGTCCCTTCTCATTACTATATGTTTAATCTGTTTTTCATAATATTTTACATCACTCTCGTACTTAACCATTGATTATAAATGCATAAGTGTCCAAAGCTGCAGATTTGCATTCAAGGCCTATTGCTGAAACACAAAACTGCCCAAGGTCGTCGTTGCTGAAACACAGAACTGTCCAAGGCCGCCGTTGCTGAAACACATAACTGATGCTGAAACACGGAGTTGCTACACAGTCCGAGGCCGTAGATGCTGAAACACAGAGCTGCTACACAGTCCGAGGTCGCAAGATGTTGAAACACAGAGCTAGTACACAGTCCAGAGTTGAAAATGATGAAACACAGAGAAACCGACAGAACCGACGATGTTGAAACACAAGGAATCCACCACAGTCAGCGGTCAACAGTCAGAGCACAATTCACGTGGCTGAAATAGCCCACGGATTGCGATGTTGAAACAACATCAACAATGATGAAGAAGAAGCTGTTACACCAGCCGTAACAACAATATCTCGTTCAGTTCCTGTAATAGCATTCGGTTGCGTGAGACTAGGACATCCTATGCTGATTTAGAAAGAAGATCTGACTTAGGATAGGATTCAGATATGCATTGTAATGATTGTATCGAAGGGATTTCCTCTTTAAATCRGAGGAAATCACCATTCGAGATATSCAAGTTTTTGATRYATTGAAGCRACTCCAGAGAAGCRGGACGTATTCTATTCTTTCAATTTGTAATGTGATATTTCGACAGATGAATATAAGACTGCTTTGAGTATCCTTCTCTAGCTCTTCGTTCAGGGGAATCTTGTGAGAAGGGAGGGCCCACCTTCATCACAAGATTCACCCATTAGTTATAAGTGTGTTAGTATAATTTCTGTTCATGCTTTGTTTAAACTATTGTTGCTGAAACACCGTCTTAATGAATTTCGCTTGTTGAAACACTACTGACTCTGTCTTAGTTTATTGAATGGGATTTGTAATTCTTTTTATCAGCGATCTTGTGTGATGATTTTGTGAGGCTAGCAGAGATTTGATTAAGGGTTCCTGCTCAGACAGAAAGGAATCAGAACATCCTACTCTCTGTAGAATTCATTTCCTGCTGTAAGTGTGCTAGCCAGAAGTCCGGTTAAAAGGGTTCCTTCTCAGACAGGAAGGAATCCAAATACCTCATCTTCTGTAGATTTCCTTTACCTCTGCAAGTGTGCTAGCCAGAGATTTGGTTAAAGGGTTCCTACTCAAACAGGAAGGAATCACAACACCTTATCTTCTGTAGATTTCCTTTACCTCTGCAAGTGTGCTAGCCAGAGATTTGGTTAAAGGGTTCCTACTCAGACAAGAAGGAATCACAACACCTTGTCTTCTGTAGATTTCCTTTACCTCCGCAAGTGTGCTAAGCCAGAGATTTGGTTAAAGGGTTCCTACTCAGACAGGAAGGAATCACAACACCTTGTCTTCTGTAGATTTCCTTCACCTCTGCAAGTGTGTTAACCAGGGATTGGGTTAAGGGTTTCTGCTCAGAAAGGAAAGAACCAAAAC
>ML782861.1:361392-374807 GCA_009831015.1 Picea engelmannii | reverse complement strand
AAAGGGTTCCTGCTCAGACAGGAAGGAATCCAAATACCTCAGCTTCTGTAGATTTCCTTTACCTCTGCAAGTGTGCTAGCCAGAGATTTGGTTAAAGGGTTCCTACTCAGACAGGAAGGAATCACAACACCTTGTCTTCTGTATATTTCCTTTACCTCTGCAAGTGTGCTATCCAGAGATTTGG
Organism: Picea engelmannii; assembly: GCA_009831015.1. Lineage (NCBI taxonomy): Eukaryota > Viridiplantae > Streptophyta > Pinopsida > Pinales > Pinaceae > Picea > Picea engelmannii. The sequence continues at coordinate 374,623 of ML782861.1, read as the reverse complement.
TTAAAGGGTTCCTACTCAGACAAGAAGGAATCACAACACCTTGTCTTCTGTAGATTTCCTTTACCTCCGCAAGTGTGCTAATCCATAGATTTGGTTAAAGGGTTCCTACTCAGACAGGAAGGAATCACAACACCTTGTCTTCTGTAGATTTCCTTCACCTCTGCAAGTGTGTTTACCAGGGATTGGGTTAAGGGTTTCTGCTCAGAAAGGAAAGAACCAAAACATCATGTTCTCTGTAAACTTTTATTAGTGCTAGCCAGAAACTAGGTTAGGGATCCCTGCTCAGAAAGGAAGGGATCAGATTGCCCTGTTCTCTGTAAACCTCAACCTCACAAGTGTGCTAAAACAAAAGTAAGGCTCAAGGCTCCTGCTTAGAAAGAAAGGAACTAGGTGGCTTTGTTTTCTGTTAGATAGAGTTAATTGTTTTCTGCATTATTGATTTCATGAAAAGAGTGTGAATGTTGAAGTCTCTGTTTGAGAGTAAGGGTCCTGTTCTCTGATTGCAGAATAGTTGTTCTTTCCCATTGCAAGTGTTTTTTTAATGTAATCCAGGATTCTTAGATTGATCTTTAAGGAATTGCAATAGGGAGGTTACTTTCCTGTGATTTAATTCAGAGCTTCATTCAAGCAAGTATAATTGGTACAAATTTCTTTACTACAACACTAAGTTGCTTTTGGGATTGAGCATATATTGTGCGTGGTTATCTTTGAAACAAAAGACTTCCCTGGGTTGATAATTTATGTTTCACTTGGTTGTTTAAAATTAATTAAGCAATTATAGTGACCAACAATGCGCACCTCTTCCTCTAGCTAAGAGGATTCAAAATTTAAATATTTTTCGCAGTTTACAAAGAAAGGCCATTGGCTTGTTGGTTTGGGAATAATTATTAAGGTGCATAGAGGGGAGGAGGTCTTGGGGTCAAACCCACGAGCCTCCCCCTTTTGGGATTATATTGTTGCAATGTATATATATAATATATGGTTTTTTATGCTATTTTTAGCGGTGGAACTAATCCACATCCTAATGGTTAAATCATGGCTAAGTTCTGCGAGGTCCACTAGATTTGATGGACCCACCAGACATAATATTTTTTTTTTTAAATCTTCTCACAAACTGTCATTGGGATTTTCCCACCTGCTACATGGAAGCCTCTGATTGGGCCATATGGTGGCCTCCCACTGGGTCACATTTTCCTCTTCCATGTCATCATGCCATGTCTTCATGCCACATCAACGTATAGAAAATATAGACTACCATGTGGCACGATCCTATTGGTCCACAGATCGACCCGAAAACACCAAAACTGGGTGACACGTGGCATCCTTTGGTGCTTCCACATCACCATGCTGACATCAACATGACATGTGTCATATTATTGCTCCTACCATGTGTGTTGTAAGAATGTTGACGTCAGCAGTACGGATGTTGACTCATCCCCTAATGATTGGGATAGGTTTACCAAACTTTGACCACGAATATATTTCAATTTGTAACTCAGTTTGACAAGTCATTTGCACTATTAGAAATATTGAGATGCGCTCTTATCGATCATGTCATTTTAACTAAGTTTTGGGAACTTTGAATTTTTTCTCTTTCTCTATCTGTTGAATCCATTTTGAGTGTTCTGAGTTCCCTCTGGGAGTTCTAAGTTGTTCTTAGACTTATCTGGATCATTTTTGGATCACGCCTTCCCATTGAGAGATTTTTGGATCACCAAAAGATTTCATCAATCAACAGGTAAGTGAGGGAAGAGTCCCCTCACTTTGTCCTTCTCTATCCACTTTGCCTTGCTTGGATGTGTGCCTTTTAAGCCTACTCAAAGATAATCAACATCACCCTTTCATGAAGTCCTCATCCTCTTGTACAAGATGATATATTCTTGTAATTCATCCAAGTACTCAGGTGCAAATTCATCAACTGGAGGTATTGAAAATTCCTCATCTTGATCCATGATCATGGGAGGCTAAAAATTTTCAAGTTCTCAACGTTCACAACTGAGTAAATTTGCATATAAGGTGGAAGATCTAGACGAAAATCATTGGTACCACTTTTTTCCAAGATAGTAAAGTGTCCAGAACGAATGGGCTTGAGTTTCTTGCCTTCACCCTTCAACCTCTCCTTGCTGATGTGAAGCCATACCTAATCTCCAACCTGGAACTGATGATCAACCTTGTTCTTGTCACGTCAAGCTTTATATTGTGCTTGATTTTTATCCATATGTTCCTTGACTGCTTGGTGTAGTTGTTGGATCCTCTAAATGAACTTGTGGGATATGTCCTCTATTTGTTCTTCATTCACATCGACATCTCTCCCATACATCAAGTCCAAGGGAGCCTTGGGTAGGTACCTAAAACATGTCTCAAAAGGTGAACTCTGAGTGGATGAATGCAAAGCTCGGTTGTAAGCATGTTGTACATAGTGTATCTATTCATCCAATAACTTGGGATGCTTGTTGCAATAGCCTCGAAGAAAAAGTACAACTTTTCGGCTTACCACCTATGTCTTTATGTTGGTCTGTGGATGGAAAGCAATGCTCTTCTTCAATTTGGTGTCCATCATCCTCCACAATCTAGTCCAAAAGTACCCAAGGAATCAAGTATCTCGATCCAAGATGATGGATATGGGTAACCCAAAGTGAACTCAAGTCCCAAACATATTGAAAGAAGAGATTAACATTATTCTCAACAGTGATATGCTTTTCACATCGCATTAAGATACAAATCTTGTTGAATCATTCCACTACACCATACAAATAGTCATGAGCCCCTTTGGTCATCTGTAAATGCCCTACAAAATCCATGAATATACTTTCCCATGGATGGGATGGAACATGAAGTGGTGAGTTTAGCCCCAGTGTTCTATTAGCGGGCTTACAAGTAGAACACATCACACACCCCTTTACATATTTAGTTACAATTTCTTTCATTTGAGGCCAGTAACAAAACCTTTTCAAATGAGCCATAGTTTTTCCTACCCAAAAATAACGAGACATAAGAGAAGTGTGAGCTTCTCATATTACATGGACTCATTCACTTGTAGGAATACATAGCTTTCCAAGATGGTAGAGTAGTTTTCCTTGCAGAAAATAGTTCTCTACCTGTGCACCAAGGGTTATCTTCTCATATACTTCTTTAAAATATTTATCGATGGCATATTGTTCTACATATATATCATGAAATAAATAATCATTCTACAAAATAATAGAAACAACAATAGGAGGTCTAGAAAGCTTATCAACTACCTTGTTACTTGTACCCTTTTTGTACTTGATTACCAAATGAAATTGTTGTAGAAAATCCATCCATCTATAATGTCAATATTGTTGCAATTTGGTCTGTGCTTGGAGATACTCTAAGGGTTGGCGATCTATATGTATGATTGTTTCCTTCCCTAACAAGTTGTTCTTCTATTTCTTTACACTTTGGACTAATACATACAACTCTTTATCATTTGTAGGATAGTTAACAACAACTTGGTTAAAATTTTCAGAGTGGTAACATATAGGCTTACGATATTGAATGAATATTGCACCCATGGCGTATCCATTGGCATCTGTCTCGATCTCAAAAGGATGTTGAAGATTCGACACTGCTAATACTGGCACAATACTAATATTCTCCTTCAAAGTGTCGAAATATTTTTGTTACTTTCCTTCCCACTGAAAAAGTGTTCTTCACACAAGTTAAGGCATGAAAAGGAGCTTCTATAAAGGATAAGTTGGAAATGAACCTCCTCCAATAATGGACTGTACCTAAGAATATTTGAACTTCGGTTACACTTTTTGGCTCAGGCCAATTTACAATTACATTAATTTTGGAAGGATCAATTTTTAATTGTCCTCCTCCTACAATATGACCTAAGTACACTATAATAAAGATAAGAATTTCCAACACTATGCCACATGTATCAAGTGGTACAACATCCAAATCCACTTCATCAATCAACTTTGAAGCTATAGAAAATATAACCCTTCATTGTTTGTTGACATTAAGTTTTTCTTTATCACATACCCAACCAATAGGATAAGGCTTCGAATGTGGTTTCGTTTCAAAACCCATTTTCTTGACAAATGCTTCAGATTTTAAGTTTTCTTGGGAACCCAAATCAAATAATGTATATATCTTAGTGTGTTTAGATACAAATCTTATGTGAAATCATTCATTCCTCTTTCATTCATCATCATGGGATTCATTATTGGAACTTGAACTAGCATGAAGGGAATATTTACCTTGTACTCCAACCACCATGAACTTTCCTTCATCTCCTGAATCGAAACTAAGATCTTGTTGCATTATAGCAACGAATTTTGTCTTCCCCTTTCCACTGAACTGTTTCGGTTTCTTTTCTGGATGCAGTTTCCAACAATTTTCTTCACCGTGACTTCTTTTGTTGCAATGAATGCAAGATGGCTTTCCTCCTTCTATCGTTATTGTGGTGGTCTTCTTGTCCTTCATTTTAAACTTCTTAAAAGTTTTATGTGGGAGATTGGAAGGTTTCTTCATGGGATCTTTTTGAACATGCTTCCCCCTGTTCTCAAGGTGAGTGGCTTTCACACAAACTTCGTCAAGACTAGTGGGGTTAAACAAGAGAAAATTATGACGAATATAACTGTGAAGTGCGCCAATATAATTCATTAAAGTTTCATAAGAATCCAAAGGAATGTTCAATGCAAGAGATTTCTTCCTAAATTCTTCTGTGAAACTTTTTACAGTTTGACCTTTACTTTTGCTTAAAGTTTTCCATTCCATCATTGCTTTATGTAAATACCCTAATGGATAAAATTGCTTCCCTATCATTGATTTGAATTCCAACCATGAGGAAAGAAGATTACCACACTTACTTCTATCCTGAAGCTTTCTCTCCCACCATACAAAAGTGGTGCCTTCCAACTAAAGAGAAGCCAGTTGGACTTTAACTTCTTCTTCATCAATATGTTGAACATGGAAATACACTTAAACCTGTCGGATCCAATTATCTAGGTTTTCAGGATTATCATATGCATTAAACATAAGTAAACAAAATTTTACATCAAGCTTTAATAACAGTTTCTTAAAAGAGGCTTTATGGCTAGAATGATGAGAATGATGAGAATTCTCAGAGGAAGAAGAACTAGAACCTGAAGGTGAAGATGGAGGATCAAGAGGATCTCCTCCATCCCCTTGGTTTACCGAAGCATCATCATCAGAATGTGATTCATTTTTCTTCCCTTTCTTCTTCATCCTCTTCTCATAATATCCATACATTCATTCGACCATTTTTTACATGCGATAAAAGACCATATGAAATTTTTTCTCCTGTTCATCACGCTTGTCCTCTTATGCCATTTTCTTCCTTCGGGATGCACGACAAACTTCGGGATTGAAATTCTTAAGAGTTCCTTCACCTTGCTTATGCTTGGCCCTAGTAATCATTCACACTCAAAAATTCAAGTCAAAGATGACAGCTCTGATACCAACATGATCTGTGATCTTTTCATTGAGTGACTTATAAAGAATTGTATTAAATGAGCATAAATTAAAGTGCACCATTAAAGAAGGCAAAGCTCAAAAATGAAGATACATAAGCATAAAATATGAATACAAAACTTGAGAATGGAGTTCATCCTTGGTGGACTATGTCTTCAGGTCCTTCTCTCAAATGGGTAGGCTCTTTCATTAAATCATCAAAAGAATTTGGAAAAATACATAAGTATACCTCATTCTGAAATCAAGCTGCAGAAATAATGCTCAGAATAGAAAACAGAGAGCACCACTGAATTTGTCTCGTCAAATTACCCAAAAATGTCTGTCTCCATGCCTCGATCCGACTCTAACACTCCTAGGCCCAAGAAGAAATTTGTCTCGGTTTTCATGCCCCTCTACAACTTGCATTAATGACTGGACTGCATAGAATTCCATGCCCGAGAGGTCATATCATATGCACACCTCGTCCTCTAGCTGGGCTGATTCAACATTTAATTATTTTTTGCGGCCTTGGTTACAAAGCAAGGTTGTTGGCCTGTTGGTTTGGGCAGAATTATTAAGGCACATAGAAGGGAGAAGGTCCCAGGGTCAAACCCACGGGCATCCCCCTTTTGGGTTTGTATTGTTGCAATGTATATATATAATATATGGTTTGTTCCACTATGTTTAGTAGTGTCACTAATCCAAATCCCAACAGTTAAATCATGTCTAAGTTTGGCGTGGTCCGCCAGAATTGGTGAACCTGCCAAACTTAATATTTTTTTTCAAAATCTGCTCACGAACTGTCATTGGGGTTTTCCTGCATGCCACATGGAAACCTCTAATTGGTACATGTGGTGGTCTCCCACTGGGCCATTTTGTCCTCTTCCACATAATCATGCCACATCAGCATGCCATATCATCATGCCATGTCAGTGTAGATACCGTATGGACTACCACGTGGCACAATCCTATTGGTCCATAGATCGACTCAAAAACACCAAAATTGGGTGACACGTGGTAGCCTCTGGTGTTGCCATGTCACCATGATAACATCATGCTAATGTCATCATGACACGTGTCACCTTCCTGCTAATGACACATGTGTTGTACGGATGTTGGCATCATCAATACGAATGTTGACTCATCTCTTGTTGACTGGGCTAGGTTGACCAAACTTTGACCAAAAATATATTTCAATCTGTAAATCTGTTTGATGAGCCATTTACACCATTAGAAATATTGTGATGTGCTCTTCGCGATCATGTCATTTTCACTGAGTTTTGGGAACTTTTAATTTTTTCCCTTTCTCTATTTTTTGAATCCATTCTAAGCGTTTTGACTTGCCTCTACGAGTTCTGAGTTGGTCTTAGCCTTCTCTGGATCCTTTTTGGATCAGTTTCTCCAACTAGAATAAAATGAGGACACTTGGTCAACTTATAAACTATCATAAGAATGGAATTGTGTCTATGTGATGTGAGAGACAATCCCACAACAAAATACATAGAAATGACTTCCCACTTGGACATAGAAACATCATGCGGTTGTAGGATACCTTTTGGGTGGTGGTGGGCAGCCTTCAATTATTGACACTATAGTAACTTGGCGATGAAATGGACTACATAACGCTTCATGCCTACCCAAAAGAAAAGTTTCTTCATGTCCCCATACATTTTCTTCACACCTAGATGTGCACACAAAATTTCTCTATGGGATTCCTTGAGTATGATGCTTCGAGTATCCCTACCTTCAGGGATGTACATCTTTTCCTAGTATCTTAAAAATATATCTTCTTCCAGGCCATATCCTTCATAATTTTGATCTACTTTTCTCCCACTCTGGAGGGTTGAAGTAACCTTTAAATACCAACTATCTCCAAGAAGTTTCCCCAACACACGCTTACTTAGATTAACTTTTAAGGGTACCAAAGAGAAGACACATGGTCTCCTGCTCAATACATCTGCGACCACATTCTCCTTTCCCTTGATGTACGAAATTCCAAAATTGTACTCACTCATAAACTCACTCCATCGCCTCTTTCCAACATTGATATCCCTTTGAGTGAAGAGATGATTTAAGCTTTCATGGTTTGTTTTGAGCTTAAAGTTTCACCCCACTAGATAGTGCCTCCAAATTTTCATAGCTAGCATTACAGCTACCAACTCTAAATCATGAGTAGCATACAGATCCTCATGTTGCTTCAACTTTCTAGATGCATAATCTATCAGTCTTCCATCCTGCATTAGCACGGACCCCAACCCTTGCTTCGAGGAATCCATGTAGACTGTGAAGTATTTTTCCATATCCGACACTCGTAGAATTGGTGCACTAGTTAGTAACCTCTTAAGCTCGATGAATGCAATATCACATTCTTTAGTACATTCATACCCGACCCCCTTGCACTGAAAAGTGGTGATGGGTTTCTCTATTTTAGAGAATGCTTCCACAAATATCTGATAATAACCTGCCAGCCCCATGAATCTTCTTACCTCATGAGCATTTTTCGGCACTGGCCATTCCATAATGGCCTTTACCTTTTCTCGGTACATAGATTCCTTCATCGTAAATGATATGACCTAAATAGTGAATTTCTTTTTGGAAGAAATAAAACTTCAACAACTTTCCATACAATTTGTTCTCTATAAGGCATGAAAACACCACTCACAAGTGTTCCTCATGCTCTCTTTTATTCATGGAATAGATGAGGATATCATCCAAAAATACTTGTACAAAGTAGTCTAAGTACTTTCAGAATACACCATTCATGAGGCTCATGAATACTATTGGCACATTGGTCAAACCAAAAGGTACTACAACGAACTCATAATTCCCAAACCGAGTTCGAAATGTCATTTTAGGAATATCTCCTTCCTTAATCCTTAATTGGTGATACCCTGATTGCAGGTCAATTTTTTAGAACACCATTGCTCCTTTCATCTGATCAAGAGATCATCTATCCATAGAATTGGGTACCTATTTTTCACTATAGCACAGTTCAAGTCCCTGTAATGTTTACACAGTCGTAAGAAACCATCCTTCTTCTTCACAAAAATTACTGGTGCACCCCAAGGTGAGACACTAGGCCTTATTATCCCTTAGTCAAGTAGTTCCTTCAAATGCATATACAACTCACAAAGTTTTGGCGTTGTCATCCTATACAGAGTCTTGGAAATTGGCTCTGCACCAGGTTTTTGTTCAATGGTAAAAGTAATCTCCCTCTTAGGAGGTAACCCTGACAACTCTTTCAGAAAAACATCCCTAAACTCTGGCAATATTGGAAACTGATCCAAGGAGGGTTCTTTCCCTTCACTGATTGTTTCCACTACATATAATCGACAACCTTTACTCATGAAACATTTAACCTTTCTGGTCGAGATAAAGCGTAGAGACACTTTCCTCCGTACACCATGGATCTCTACTGATCTTCCTTCATCGTCAATACAAAGCACCCTTTTTGCGAAACAATCTACCATGGCTCGATGGGATTCTAATCAATCCATTATGATGATTAGGTCATATGTCCCAAGAGCAGTGATGTACACCTTCAACCTAGTAGTACACACTCCTAGGTCTATTAGGCAATTATCAACACTAGGTCCTACCACTTGTTTTTCCCTCGAAGCCATCTCGACTTGTTTAAAGTTATCGTGATCATAGGCTTCCAACCCACACTTTTCTAATGCACAAGGTGAAATGAAAATATCTATAGCACTAGAATCAAATAAAATTTTAACATTGACATGATTTAGCATTCCTGATGACTCCAACACCGTGGATTTATGTTCTTCCTGGCGATTATTAACTGTTACATAAATATTTTGGCTACCACTCATTCTTCCCATCAGTGCCTTTCCTTATCTATGCACAAATCCTACTTGTGACTCTAGGAAGTCACACTGGTAGTGGGGTCGTCCACACACCCAACAAGTAACATGAGATAGAACTTGTGCACTACCTTGTGTCAGTCTCTGAAATGAGTTCCTTACCCTAGAGCCCTTGCCCCTACTTGCTGCTCCCTGAGAAGTTCATCGACTTGCCTACGTAGTTGGTGATGAGTGGGATGTTGCACTCACTTCCATTGAAATAAATGTAGCAACTGCTCTATGTGAGACTCTATTTCCATAAGGAGGTGGCCTAGAGCTTCCTCCCTTGGAGAAAGTCCCGGGGGCCTTCCCTATGAATCCAAGATGCTATGGAAATGTTGATCTCATACATCTGTTTAATCTCATATGCTCCTCCACGTAACATGAATTTTCAACTATTTCAAATACTAACAACGGTTTCCACATACGTACCATGGCCCTTATCTTAGGGTTTAACCCGTACAAAAAATGCTATGCTTTTCATTGATCGGTGTCCATGTACAAGACATATTTTACCAACTCCATGAACCTGATATCATACTCTTCCACGGTCCTGTTTCTCTGAACTAGAGAATGAAATGCTCCTACCTGTTGTTCCTCGTAGTATACATGCAAATATTTTATCTGGAACCTCCCCTAAAACATCTCCCATGAGACAGTGTCTTTAGTAAGGTGCAACTGCCTCTCCAGGTTACTCCACCAGTTCAAGGCATTTTCCCTCAACTGAAAGATCATTAATTTCTCCTTTGATGTGGAAGCATAGTCTCTTAAGGTGAAACATCGTGTCATTCCTTCCAACCATGCCTCCACATGTTCACTTTCACAACCCCCAACAAACTATGGGAGTTTGATATTCTGTAGTTCTATAGTGATGTACCCTAGTGGACGCCCTCCCTCTGAGTCCCTCAACACTATAGGGTTACCCACTCTAGACGGTGGAGGTTCCACTTCAACATCTGTTGACTGGTGTCCTTTTAATGTCTCATTAATAACCTCCAAAGAGTGCAAAATGAGAGCCAATTCAGGGAATGGTGGTGGCAGCACCGACGTTGGTGGTTATTGTGACGATGCCCCTCGGCCTCAATTTCACCGAGTTCTAACCATATTGAATAACTGAATCTTCATCAAACGAAATGCTTATCAGGGAAGAGTTTAAGGGATTCCACATTTTCTCAAACTTATACTTTCAAACATAGGGTTAGGCATAAGTAAGGTTTATTTTTACTTGTCTGTAAACATACATTACTCTCTTTAGGGTAAGTGACTAAAGGTCAGGGTTAAGCATCTAAGCTTGGTATCTCCACCTAAGTAAACTACTAAGTCTGTCGCCTCACTAGCTAGAATAGCACTGTGGGGTATTCACCAGTTACCCTTAGTTGTTTCCTAATCATGCATTATACCCCTTCTTCTAACCCTTATATCCCTTATAAATAATTAATCACTCACTTATTTAATAACATTTTGTAATCAATTAACTAAAATTTATCACAATACCCTAAATAACATTAATTAATAAAATGATTAATTAACATAATCAACTTTTCATTACCACATTTTATTATTATTATTATTATTTAATTCATATTTATTTATTTATTTTCTTTAATCAAAACAATACTTTCATTCCATCAACCCCCCATTTTTTTTACTTTTATATACTACAATTATTATTATATACTCTAATTTCCTATTATAAATTTTACCTATATTATTCTCCACTTTCTTCTTTTACAACTCTCATTGTTTAACATTTTTTTTAAACTTTTATATATTGCATTTATTAGTATATACATTTATTTCCTATTATATATTTTACCTATGTTATTTTCCACTTTCTTATTCTATTTACGCTCCTATTTCCTCATAGGAATTTATTAGGTTGGTCAAGTGGCTTATTATCTTAAGAAAATAATTCCATCATAGTTAAAATCTCGGCATATGGAACATATATTTTCCATGTTTTGTTTGGCGTGATTTAATTATGGAAATTATTACTATGGCTTGTTGCACTCCTCGCTTGCGAAGCGACATACAAAAAAAAGAGAGAACAGAGAATGAGATATATCACGGGCCTTATATCTATAACATGCATCCATGTCAGTTATAGAGGTGCAAAGGGTTGATTATGTAGAAACGCAGGTAAAGGAATAACAATTCCCCATTCGATCAAAGTTAATGGAAAATACGTAGACACTGCCAGAAGATATATACAATCATGAAGGGTTAGCGTGCACATTAAGTAAGGAGTAGGCTAACTTGGGAGCAATCTTCCCTCCCAAGTTTCTAATTCTAGCAGGTCCTCAGGAGGTAGCTTTTCGGCCTTGCTATGCTCTTCGTACTGTAAGACTAATTTCTTAAATTAGTTTTTGACCCATATGAATAGACGGAACGTGTTGGCAGCCGGATGTGTTGGCAGTCGTTACAGTTCTACGAAATCCTTGGTAACAGTTTTTGAAACCGTGTCGAATCTCCTACTTTGATGGACAGGTGGAGTATAACGGTCTTGAGGAAAACCGGTCCTCTCTCTGCCCATAAAAGAACCCTCATTTTACCCATCAAATGGTCTGAAGGCGTATGGTAGCAGGGTAAGGGAGAGAAATCGATTTCCAGTCTGTGCAGAGGGTTTCAGCAGAGGTCGATTTTCGTTCTGAGCAAGTGAGCTCGCAGCAAGAGAAACAGAGAGTTCGGTTATCAAATGGATCCATGTATGAATGCACTTTATTCCGCTGTATTAAGAAATACAACTAACATTGGTATCAGAGCCCGCGTTCTCTTTCCATTAATTTTTTTTTTGACAGACTTACTCTGCCTCCCGAAAGATGATTTAGTTACTTATATCTTCTAACAGAAGCGCCTAAGATTTTATTCATCTCGGTATTCTGGTTATTAGTTTATAGCAGAAAAGATCATTAAGCCTCTATTGGGTCATGGGGCTTTTTGGATCGGGGGCTTTTTCCCTTTCTGGGTTGTGCTAGTTTCCTGATGGTTTTTGCTCCACTTTCCGATTAGTATAAGCAGTAGTTTTATTTAAAAGAAAGAAAAATCTTCTAACAGTTTGGTCAATGGCATCTCCGTAGGCTTATTGTTTATGTATTTTCAGCTGATTAGATTCATCTTTCAAATAAAAGATTATATACTATAACAGAAAGCAGATAATGACTTTTCTAAAAGCTTGAAATGTAGTATCACATATTCCGTGAGATAATTTAAAAAGATTTGTTCACCTTTGGTTCAATGCATATAGATATATTGAGTTGTGTAGTCTTTCATATGCTGAATTACAGCTTGCAGAGTGGAGGTGTGGTCAGTAACACGGAATACGTGATGGGTTTAATTGAAATTTAACATATGCTTTCTTTGTGATTGCCTGCGATAAATCTGTAATGGGTAATGGTGTGTGTTGCTTTCTTTGTGATGCGCTTTGTTGACTTTAGTGTTTCATTGAATGCTCGCATGGAATTCTATAATAAGCAATGTTATTTGATCCAGTTCTAGAGAACACCTTTGTTTCGGCAATTGTTCACCATGTTTTATTTCTGAAGGCATGTGTTTTGGAGTGGCACAATAACATGACACTGAACTATTGGTTGCTAAAGGAGTTTTCCCCTTGGACACACAGCTCAATGAGATCCATTAAAACGACAGCACGACGATTTATTTTTATGGTGACAGAAAAATATATATGTATTCAGAAAGTTTTAAAATATATATGTGTTCAGAAAGTTCTTCACGCCCGCTCTTACCTTATTGTTAAATGATATTATTGTAAGCAAATAAAGAAGAAATTATTTTGAAATCCTTCAGTATTTCAAGACAAATTACAGTAATTTAAATGCAACGGAACAAACCCTAGTGCACTGTCGTAGCACTTATCTAAAGTTGACAGTCTTATGTGCACGGCATTCCTGAGTTTTATCTTAAGATAG
>ML782861.1:337300-357499 GCA_009831015.1 Picea engelmannii | reverse complement strand
AAAACTACATGTGCAATTACAATGTTTGCTTTCTTTTGGTTAAGATAAAAGATGTATAAAATGCACTTATTGACCATATATGGTGAAATGTGCCCATATCACAATACATCATCTTTATCTTATACACAGACTGGTCTGACCACAATACAATTTGTCTTCTACTTGAATTATGAAATATACATCAAAGATATTACAAAATTATATTTCCATGTCTCAAAGCATATCTAGATACTTTGTTGCACAAAACCAAATCATTCAGCTATGACCATCCAACTTCTTAATATTTTCTGGATTGTAATATATTTTGGCCAGGAAAAATTCTATATAAACACAACCATGGATCAAGAAAAACAAAGGTTCATGCTTCTAACTCTCTTTTATTCTATTCATTTGATTATCATTTATTGTATGTACATATTACTTGTTTTCCCTTACATACCATCTTACATTCATGTTCATTGTATTTTGTGTGTTCCTGCATTGAAACAAATAGAATAACTGGAGAAGACGAAGGACTCTTTACCACAAATGTAGAAGAGGAGATACAAAGGTGCATGCTTCTACTCTTATTTCATATTCCAATGTTTTGTATTTCGTTTATTGTTTGTATATTTGTTCTACTGCTTTGCACCTAATTTATTGTATGTAGCTACTACGTATCTTCCTATATAATAACTTATCTTCATGTCAATTGTATTCCTTGTGCTGCTACATTGAAATAAATAGAATTGTATTTATTCTTTTACATTTCTTTCTACATACCAACTTACCTTCATGTCCATTGTATTTTTTGCATTGCTACATTGAAAGAAACAATTTAGTTGGAGAGCTTTGCTGATCTCCTCAGTCATGATAGGGGCTGTCAGTCAACGGTTGTCATCTTCATTTGTCAGCTTGGGAACCACCGTGAGAGGATAGAGCTCCGGTCTAGTAGGGGCCTCCAACTCTTCAGTAAACAGATTTTTATAGAAGGAGTGGGCTGCAAGTTTGATCTCCTCAAATTTTTTGTAGGTTTGTCCCTGAAATTGGATCTCTCTGATTGAGTTATGATTTTTTCAGGATTCTGCCTGCTTGTGGAAGAAAGAAGTACTTTTGTCTCCTGCTTGGAGCCAGAGACTTCTTGACTTTATTCGCCAGCACTCTTCCTCTCTTCTAAGAGCTTTGTGAATCTTCTTTTGCATCTCCAACTCATTGTTCAACATCACTGGGGTTACTAGGGAAGACTCCATATGACATTGGTGATTCTCCAGGGCCCTTTGGGCTTTTTCCCTTTCCTGCAAAGGGGAGGGCAGGTTCTTTGCCCAGTTTTTGAGATCCACTTTGAGCCTTCTCAGTTTCTCTTCCCAAATGAAGAAAGGTGATCCCGACACACTCTTCTTCCAGGACTCCGAAACCAGCTCAAGGAAGCCTTCCGAGGAGACCCATAGCGGGCTGAAGCGAAAGGGGATCGGGCCCAGATTTTCCCCAGGAGTCAAGGAAAGGGAGATGGGCTTATGATCCGAGGTGCAAGATTGCAGGATTTCAGATGAGGAGAAAATTCCAAGGGTTAAAAAGGAAGAGTGAACCAGGAAGCGGTCTAAGCGGGTTGCAATGTGCCCCAGTCCCACTCTTTTGTTGTTCCAAGTGAAATTTCCTTTACTGGGTTTGATGTCCTCCAGATCCCAATCCAGCATACGGTCTTCAACCCACTCCCGTGCAGGGTCTCTTACGGGTGTTCCTCCTTTTTTTTCAGAGAGGGCTAGGGTGACATTCAAATCTTCGGCCAGAATAAGATTCTCATGATGGTTAGTAGAAAGGAAATTATTCAGAGATTCCCAGCAATCTTTTTTTTCCAATAAAAGAACCAAAGCATAAATATTAAAGAGGCTAACCTGATGTCCTGATTCATGGTGCAACAACTTCGTGAACAACCAATGGATGGTGCTATGTTCTTCGATCAGGTCTAGCGTTGAGGAGTTCCAGAAGGTGGCTAGACCTCCTGAAGCTCCCCTGGCGCTAGCGGCTCTACCTGCTCCTTTTTTCCAGAAATTTTTACTAGCCTGGAAGGTCTCAGGTTCCTCCATCTTCGTCTCCTGGATCAGAAGTACATCCGGGGCAGTCATTCTGACTAGATCTTTGACAACTTCCTCTTTTAGTTTGCTTCCCAACCCTCTGCAGTTCCAGGAGACGAAAAGCATTAAGAACTGGAGGGGGGGGTGGCTCCTTTCGAAGCCTTTCCCCTTTTTGAGGATCTGGTTTCTATCATAGCCGAGATGTTATGTTGAAATCCTGCAATTACGTCCCTGTAATATTTCTCCTCCCTTTTTTTTCTCTCTGGTTTCCTTCCTCTAGGGGCCTTCTCTGGGATTCCAATAGAACTGCTGGTCTCCGTGGCCCCCTCATCTGTATCTATGCCCGTTTCGGAATCTAAAGGGATGTGCTCCTCATCCAACTTCATGGGTTCATCTGCTAGAGGGGTTTCAGTGACCGGTATCGGATTTTCTGGGACTGGTGGGGACTGAGTGGCTATAACTATCGGCTCTTTCCAGGTTTCCTTTGGCTTGTTAGCCCATTCTTTCAGAGGTGCCTTCTGAGGGTTTCTCTTTGAAGATGATGGTTGGCTCACCTGCTCTGGCCTTGGGTCTTTGGATTTAGGACCTGGTTTGTTATTCTTGACCTTTTTCCAGCCCTCAGCATCTTCCTTTTCTGGGCTTTGGTTCTTTGGGCAATTCCTCTGGAAGTGTCCATGCTCTTGAAAGGATCTGCACTTGAAGGGAAGGTGTTCATAATCGAGTTTATGGTAGTGAGACCAGTTGCCCACAGTAAGCTTCACCACCTCCGGGAGCCCTGCCTCAAGATCCACTTCAACACATATCCTAGCACAGTTGTAGATGGACTTGTTGTCTGTCGTATCAATGAATTTCCCTATTCCATTCCCTATCTTTTGCAGAGCTTCATAGTTCCAGCAGTGAACTAGAAAGTTGGGGAGCCTGACCCAAACAGGTACCTCCTTTGGCAGTTCCACCGTGGGATCGAAGTCCAGGGTCCAGCGGTTCAGATACATCCCCTGGGTTCCCATAAAATATGGTCCATTTCTGAAAATGAGATCCTTGTCTTCCTTGTTTATAAACTCGAAGAAAAAAAAGCCATTGCTCAAAGGGTAGCAGGTAACTCCTTGCTTAATGAGAGGCTTCTAGTTCCTTTGGACCCAAGCTTCGGTGGTTTTTGCTGAGGGCCAAAGTCCCATAAAATAGCCTACCATCCCTCTCTCAGAGAGAGCCAGGGCTATCTTGATCGCTTACGTCTCTGGGAGGGCAATTTCTGGGATTTCATCTAGCTTTTTTATGAATTTTGGGACCGTAGAAGGGACCTTGCGCTTGCCTCCGCTGGCAATCAGCTTCCTGAACGCGTCCTCTTCTGAACTCGGAGGGGGAGGGGACGAATCCCCACCCCCTGGGGCGGCCATGGCTGGCTCTGGCTACAAAAACAGACCCTAAACGATCTCCACGAACCCTATCGCTCTGGCCTGAAAATTTTCGTTTCTTAAAAGTTGAAGGACATGGGGGTGGGCTTTGCTCCACTTATGTGTGCACAGGTCATGATACCATTTATTATAGTATCTCTGGGTGCAACCACACGTTCGACCACTACCTCAAGGTGTCCCCATGGCTCCAGGTAAATCCCTCACGAGAATTGAACCTTGCCCAACGGTGAAAAACTCCTTGCTTTACACCATTGGATCCAACCCCTTTGGGCAGGAAGTTCTTAGAAATGCTTGATGTAGCCATATATCATTGTAACAAAATGAGGTTTTATTTATACCAAGATTATTTGTGAGTGGTTCTATTCAGCCAATATCAAGATAATTCTCTTCCAGATTCCTTTGGATGAATGGTGGACGATATAGCAATATATCATTGGAACAAAATGAGGTTTTATTTATACCAAAATTATGCGGAAGTGCATGGTTACAAGTTGATATAATGAGCTAGGATGGTTGTAGGTGGGTTTGGGTAGATCACATGGTTGGATTTGTTAGGTACCAAATCTATTATAATAGAAGAAAACATAAATATTGTGGAAAATAATAGCGAAACAACAAAATGTAGAGAACCACAACACCAAAATTATACCTTTATTGATAGGAAGAAATGTTCACTTGCCTCTTCGAGGGTGAAACCTCTAGCAGAGCAACAAACTATTACAGTAATTCTCAAGACAAATAATTCCCATGCCTCCTACTATTATTTATACTAATTCTATCTTCTAAAGTACATTCTAGAGGAAGATCTTTCTAGAAGCAGAAGCTTCTATTAAGACTTCTTACATTGACTTGTTCATATTTATTAAATAGGCCTTATTAACTAATGTCGGCCTTTATTACATGAAAAATATATTTTTCTACCTACATGAGGGGTTGGGGAGGTGAGGTACCTAACATGCCCTCCCCCTTGAAGAAAAACCTTCTCCTCAAGGCTTGAGATGAGGAAATTGTTGCAAAATGGTGGTCAACTCCCAGGTAGTATCTTCTGGCATTGTATCTTTCCATTGAACTAACACTTCCTTGATGGTGCACTAGCATTGTGATAGATTTTTAGTGAAGCCTTTTCATTTATGAAGTTTATAGGAAATCACATTTTCACTCTATTGACAAGTTAAGAGAGTCAACAAAGGGAAATTCAAATAGTAACACCCTATCAGCACATGATTCCTCCAGGGAAATTGTATGGCACTAACACCACCTCATAAGTAGTATGCTAAATATTATTACCTATGTCCATGTCGTGATTCCCTCATGGATGGAAAGCATCATCCACCATGCACTAAGAAAATGATTGGCTTAGTGCATGGTTCATGTGTCAGTTGGAGTACTCAATGTCTAATGATGCAAGTCAGATGGGCATAAGTCATGCTCATAGATTTCGATAGATGGGCCCAAGTTTTCCAGCACACTCATTCTCGTTGGTTCTCACATTCGTAATGGTGCATCGACCATGTTGCACTGTGAACCTCCATTCCACCATAGCCACCTTGTTTGGAGTGTACTGTAGGGTATCGATGGATGTACTATAGTTGTGTTGGCAGCCGTGTGATGGGACAGTGGTTTCGAATCCTGCTTCCTCTCAAATTCAAATTCAAAAATTTGAACCTGGTTTGTTTACCTCCTAACATGTTTCAAAAAACCCAATCCCTATTGTAGTCACACGCTCTCAGATGCTCGAGAGATAGTTGTGAAGAAAATCATAAACTATATGCCCGAGGGGGATTTCGAATTCATCAACGAAGTGAAGATCATCAACAACATTAGGCAACAAAATTTGGTCGTTTTGACGGATTGTTGTGTCGCCAACAATGAGGGAAGGCCACCAACGGTTTCTAATATATGATTACATGCCCAAACTATACGACATAAATAATGTGCTAATTGGTTTGGATTCATTGCGTGTCACTTCCTTTGAAGGGCTAGTAAATTTGGGGAAAAAACACTTCCAGACTCTCTTCAAAGATGAACGAAGGGAAAACCTAGCTAACATCATAAAACTAGCCTTATACTTCCCCAGATTTGTAGATGAGGAAAATAACCAAAACCTCTATGCAGAAGTCACATAAGTAGAACTCAAAGACACAATGCAAATCTTTCAAAAAGATAAAAGCTCAGGACCAGATGGTTGGTCCATTGAATTCTACCTGGGCTTCTTCGAATTGATTGGAAATGATATTTTCAAAGTCATAGAGGAATCTAGATTAAATGGAAGAATTCACATCCCTCTCAACACCACTTTCATAGCTCTCATTCCAAAGGTAAATGATCCTCTTTCCTTCGATGATTTTCGACCCATATCTCTTTGCAATTGCATTTACAAAATTATTGCAAAAATTATTGCACGAAGGTTGAAGGATATATATATTGACATATATACCTAGTATATATATCGACATATATACCTAGTATATATATTGATATATATATTAAGTATATATACATCGATATATATACTAAATATATATACATACTTAGTATATATATTGGTATATATACTTAGTATACATACATAGTATATAATTAGTATATATAGCAATATATATACTAAGTATATATATCGTTATATATACTAAAAATATATACACCGATATATATACTTAGTATATATACATACCGACATATATACCTAGTATATATACTGGTGAAGAGAAGATACATGAACAACAACAATAAACAAAGTAAATAGAAGGATCACCTAAGAAAGCAACACAAACGCAATAGGGGATAACATAGCAGCAAATAGAGTCGACTCAACAGACTAGTCAACAAGTGATTGAGCCAAATATGCCTAGTATACCTAGTATATATATACAGGTCAAGGTATCAGTATATTTTCTTAGTATTGGTGCTTTCCTTGCGTGGATAGATTGATTGGAAAAATGCAGCTTGCTATGTTTTGGATATATATACTCCTTGTGATGTGATCCAAATCTATGTTTAGAAAATAGTGAAACTTATTCCTTGTGATGCAAATCTATGTGTTCATAAGAATTTTAGGCAAGGACATCGCCATTGCAGTGGCACTTTTACTTGCATGCGCATTTACGGAATTGGCTTCCGTATATGTGCATTTACGGAAGTTGTCCAACCTCCATAAGGAAGCTGACCACTTCTGTATATGCGCATATACGGAAGCTGACCACTTCCGCAATGAACATATACGGAAGCTAGGAGTGTAATATAGCCTATGTCTGGCTTCCTTTCCCCACGTTTCCTCTTAGTTTATATCCCAAATAGTTGAAGATAAGAATTATTGTTGATCATGTGCATCGTGAATATTCAACCCAATTCCTTCCTTGAAATCATCACCTTGCAATTATAGGGTACACACTACGGGTACAGTTTGGGGTATTTCTCTTACTGTTGAGTGATCATGCCCTAGTATGTAGGAGTGAAAATGGTGTATCGGTCAATTTTTGAGGGGCTATATTCTTCTTAGGTGGCTCTATTTTTTCTTGCATGTGTGATTTCTTACCTTTTGTATATGTGGATTCCTTATATATATTGACATATATACTGACCTATATACCTAGTATATATTCTGGTATATATACTAAGTATATATATCAAAACATATACCTAGTATACTAGGTATATGTATATGTGTAGATATATATACTTAGTATATATATCGATATATATACTTGTATATATATCGGTATATATACTTGTATATATATCGGTATATATACCAACATATATACATAGTGTATATACTGGTATATATACTAGGTATATATGTTGGTATATTTACTTGTATATATAACGATATATATACAAGTATATATACCAACATATATACCTAGTATATATACCTTCACCTTTGGAAAGAGGATCATTTACCTTTGGAATGAGAGCTATGAAAGTGGTGTTGAGAGGGTTGTGAATTCTGTCATTTAATCTGGATTCCTCTATGACTTAGAGAATATCATTTCCAATCAGTTCGAAGAAGCCCAGGTAGAATTCAATGGACCAAAATCATCGAAGGAAAGAGGATCATTTACCTTTGGAATGAGAGCTATGAAAGTGGTGTTGAGAGGGTTGTGAATTCTACCATTTAATTTGGATTCCTCTATGACTTTGAGAATATCATTTCCAATCAGTTTGAAGAAGCCCAGGTAGAATTCAATGGACCAATTGTATGGTCTTGAACTTTTATCTTTTTGAAAGCTTTGCATCTTGTCTTTGAGTTCTGCTTCTATGACTTCTGCATAGAGGTTTTTGTTGTTTTCCTCATCTACAAAACTAGGGAAGTATAAGGCCAGTTTTATGATGTCAGCTAGGTTTTCCCTTCATTCGTCTTTCGACACATATACCTAGTATACTAGTATATGCATATGTGTCAGTATATATACTTAGTATATATATCGACATATATACTAAGTATATATTCAAACATATATACCGGCATATATACTAAGTATATATGCTTAGTATATATCACTGATATATATACTAAGTATATATACCATCGGTATATATACTTAGTATATATGTCGGTATATATACTAGGTATATATATCGGTGGTATATATGCTTAGTATATATGCCAGTATATATACTAATATATATACTAACTATATATATGAAGTATATATACCGATATGTATAGAAAGATGCTTTCGTAAATGTGTGATTCCCTATATGAGTATATACAGAAGTGCTCATATACTGAAGCCGACCACTTATGTATATGCACGTATATGGAAGGTGGCCTCTGTATATGTGCATTTATGTAAGTGGTCAAATTCAATATATGCACGCATATATAGAAGTGGTCAACTTCTATATATGTTCATATACAAAAGTGGTTGGATTTCGTATATGCACATATATGGAAGTGGTCGGCTTATGTATATGCGCATATATAGAAGCCACATTTTGTATATGCGCATATACAAAAGTGGTTGACTTCCATATATGCACATATACGAAAGGTGGCTTTTGTATGTGCACATATACGGAAGTCGACCACTTCCATATATGTGCATATACAAAATATAGCCACTTTTGTATATGTGCATAAATGACATCGTTTTGTTCGTAAGATTCAAAATAATATCATTGTCAAACACCCAGTCTATACCCAACAAGGATGGGCAGGGGTCAATCTTGTCCATAATCTCGATCCCTTAGAAATAAGCCATAGTTTTCACCCATATATATTTACCTCCACATCTTCCACTTCCAATAGGGACAATATTGTACCAATTTACTGGTCTTGGCTAAATGGGTGACCAAACCAACTTTGACTTCCCCATCATCTCCCATGATTTATTAGGGAGGATGTTCACATTCGATCCTAGATCCAATATGACATCCTTTATTTCATAACCTCCCAACTCCATGGTCATCTTGAATTCCATTCCTATCCTTCTTCTCTTCTTTTTTAACTTGTCTATTGTTATGTTCATGAATGGGATCCAAAATGAGCTCATCATCCTCAAATATCAGAAACTATCTCGATAAGATGTTTTTTACTCACCTAGATAACTTTTGATCACTTAACAACTTAATCAACATTTCAAAAAACCACTAACCTATGTATTACATCAATCTTCTCTACATAGCTCTTCCAACACAATGTGCACTTTTTTTCTTCCCATTTCTTTATCAAGTTTGATAACTCTTTTATTTTATGGTCTGTACTATGATAATAGGTGCAGAGTAATCATGGTTTTGTACAATTCCATGGAATATGTCTAAATTCTCCATAATTGAAACAATTCAATATTCTCACACCTCCATATATACCTTGTCCGCTTCCTTTGAATCCTCCATATCCTCAACCTCTATTATCTTTTTTCCCCTACACTTGATAGGTGTCCAATATGTTTTCCTTTATCAATTACAATGAACTATAGTTGTTCATGTCATGTCCCATGAATTTGCAAATTTTGTAGAATGGCATGTTTGTAGTCATTTGATACTTTCGTATCATATGACAATAATATGTGTCTTATCCCCCTTGTTTGTAATTTTCATATCAATATAACTTATACCCTATGGGGAATGGGTTTAGTGCCTATGGTAGTATAATTACCCACACTGGGCAGTCATTTCTATGCTGCCCTTATATTTTTCACATACCACACTAGATGTTTCCATGCACATAGCACACTAGATGTTTGAACTCGCGAAATTTCATGAGTATTTGAACTTTATTCATTGTTCTTTTGCAATCCGCCACATGAAGGTTGAGATGGTAGTGGGTTTCCACCTTCACGTACTACTGCTCTATATTCTAATGAGTAGGACAACTTGTCATGTCTTTCACCTTCACAAAGTGGCCTTCATCATCATGATATTTTCCCCTCTTCCATCGAAACTTAGGCCTTCACACTTGACCCTTTGTTTAGCTACAATGGAGCTTAAAATGCATTGTCTTGTCTTGCACATCTATGGAAGGAAAAATGTACATATACGAAAGGAAAAAATGTGCATATATGGAAGCCAAAATGCGCAATTACGGAAGACAAAATGTGCATATACAGAAGACAAAATGTTCATATATGGAAGAGAGCTTCCGTATATGTGCATTTATGGAAGGAAAAAATGCGCATTTACGGAAAACAAAAATGCACATTTATGGAAGCTCTCTTCTGTATATGTACATTTTGCCTTTCGTATATGTTCATGTACATAGAGCTTCCGTATATGCACATTTTGGCTTCCGTATATGCGCATTTACGGAAGCCAAAATGCACATATACGGAAGATAGAATGCACATACATGGAAGATAACTTCCGTATATGCGCATTTTGGCTTCTGTATATGTACGTTTTGCCTTCCGTATATGTGCATTTACGAAAGCCAAAATGCGCATATACGGAAGCTCTCTTCTGTATATAGAGCTTTTGTATATGCACATTTTGGCTTCCATATCTGCACATTTATGGAAGCCAAAATGCACATATACAGAAGATATAATGCGCATATACGGAATATAGCTTCCGTATATGCACATTTTGGCTTCCGTAAATGCGCATATACGGAAGCCAAAATGAGCATATACAAAATCTTTCTTCCATAAATGCGCATTTTGGATTCCGTATATGCACATTTATGGAAGGAAAAATGTGCATATACGGAAGCAAAAATGCGAATATACGGAAGAGAGATTCTGTATATGTGCATTTTGGCTTCTGTATATGCACATTTACAGAAACCAAAATGCGCATATACGGAAGCTCTATATACAGAAGAGATCTTCCGTATATGCGCATTATGGCTTCCATAAATATGCATATACAGAAGAAAAAATGCGCATATACGGAAGAGAGATTTCGTATATGTGCATTTACAGAAGGAAAAAATGCGCATATACGGAAGCCAAAATTCACATTTACGGAAGCCAAAATGCGCATATAGGGAAGAGAGCTTCTGTATATGCACATTTTGTCTTCCATAAATCTCTCTTCCATATATGCACATTTTGTCTTCCATAAATGCGCATTTATGGAAGCCAAAATGCGAATATACGGAAGACAAAATGTGCATATATGGAAGAGAGATTTTGTATATTCACATTTATGGAATCCAAAATGCGCATGTACAAAATCTCTCTTCCGTATATAAATCTTCTGTATATGCACATTTTGGCTTCCATATATGCACATTTACAGAAGCCAAAATGCGCATATACGGAAGATAGAATACACATATACAGAAGATAGATTCTGTAAATGCACATTTTGGCTTCTGTATATGCACATTGTTTCCTTCTGTAAATGCGCATATACAGAAGCTCTCTTCCATATATGCATATTTTGTCTTCCGTATATGCGCATTTACGGAAGCCATAATGCGCATATACAAAAGCTCTCTTCTGTATATAGAGATTTCGTATATGCACATTTTGGCTTCCGTAAATGTGCATATACAAAAGCCAAAATGCACATATACGGAAGCTCTATTCTGTATATGTGCATTTTGGCTTCCGTATATGCACATTTTTTCCTTCCGTAAATGCGTATATACAAAAGCCAAAATGTGCATATACGGAAGAGATCTTTCGTATATGCACATTTTGGCTTCCGTATATGCACATTTACAGAAGCCAAAATGCACATATACGGAAGATCTCTTCCATATATAGAGCTTTCGTATATGCACATTTTAAGGAACATTTTTATGCATATGCATATATAGAGCTTTTGTACTACCCAACTACCCAGGTACTAGAGAATATCTTCTCGAGTGTTGTTCTCAATGGCACTATAGCAGTCAGGCAGTCGATTGGTTTATCTATGGAACAATTCATGATGCCTAGGTCGATCCAGATACAAGTGTTGTCTAACGCGCTACCACTCGAAGGGGTACCAAAATGGGTTACAAGGGTGGCCAACAGATGCGTGCTTAAAAACCACTTGTATTTACTTTGTGTATGACTCCCCGACCACAGGTTTATGCACGTAATGATAGATCTTTGTAGCTTAAAGACGATGGAATACATCTCTACCCTAAAAAAAATTACCGCACAAGTCTTACCCTAGAAAGAGCTCTGATACCACTTGCAATATTACCAATATAATATAATATGCAAAACATAAATTTTTGGAAGGTTAACCTATGGTAACCTTGTTACAACTTATCCTTCCTCTAAATGATAAGCTTCAGTGAACTTCTCACGAAATCCTCGGCGGCGAACCACCCTCATTGACGCGATCCAAACACTTCACTGGATCATTCAATCGGTAGGAGCAACGAGAGGTGTGTACAAAGGGCATGGATGTAGTCAACATGAGATGATGAAACACGCTTACTAGAAATTCCTCATTGAAGACCACTAATTTCAATGGTCTATCCCCATCATGCTGCAATAATTTCCTAATCCTCTAGAACCAGGGAGAAAAACTCGTTGACTGCATCAGTGTAGCGCACATGCGGCTGAGAACATCTAAGGGCATCACATACCTATCATTGCCTCAAACTTCCATGACCTAAACGACCATAGTCCCTCTAAAAATTTGGCCGTGAAGGGGAACCTCCACGTAGCTAGTTAGCAGGCTAAGGTCTCGTTCATTATCGGAATTAACCAAACAAATCGCTCCACCAACTAAGAACGACCATGCACTACCACCCATATAATAAAAAATGAGCTCTCAATCTATCAATCCTTACTATGTCTGGACCTGATATGTTTTCCCATGTTGAGTCAAATTAAGCCACAGGATCCACTCCTGGTGGTGCCCTTCTATCAATTCCTTTAAGTTTCATCCTTGCGACCATACTCCCCCCGGAACCCAAACACTCTGATTTCTCATAAGGTGTTGGCGGAGTCCTTAGAGAAACATCCATTGATCCCTTGTTGGCATTGTTTATGGTTGAGACTAGGATGGTATATGATCGTCTTCGAGCCCCCAACTTTTGTTCTTGATTAATGAAAACATCCTTGGCAAATGCTTTTTCAGTGGTTCCTCTTTCATAAATCCAATAATTTCACCTCTGACAATGAAATACGAATGCCCCCGACAATCCCTCTTAATCATTACTCTAGTCCCGAAGTCTAACACAATAGGACCAGACTCCTATCGATTTATTCCATGCTAATGTATTCAAAGCATAAGCTTGCTTTGAGCACTCTATTTTTTTCAAAGTAACAACGTCAGAACCACGACCTAGCCAATTAAGTCTAGGAGCATGCTGCTGACAAAAGGGATGGAAGGGCAGGTGCACACCAAGTAGGCAGACCGACCTTTATGATCCAAGATCCAACTAGGATATTTTTAACTGCAACAACTTAAATATATGGTATTGGAGCTGGAATTACCGTGGCTGTTGGCACCATACTTTCCCTCCAATGGATCCTCGTTAAGGGATTTATATTGTACTCATTCCAATTACCAGACTCGATGAGCCCAGTATTGTTATTTATTGTCACTACCTCCCCATGTCAGGATTGGGTAATTTGCACGCATACTTTCTTCCTTGGATGTGGTAGTCGTTTCTCAGGCTCCCTCTTTGGAATCAAACCCTAATTCTCCATCACTCTTCACCACTATGGTATGCCTCTATCCTACCATCGAAAGTTGATAGGGAAGAAATTTGAATGAAACATCACCATCACAAGGGTTGTGCAATCCGTCACGTTATCATGATTCACCGGAGAAGCTGGAAAGCCTGTGCCGGCCTTTTATATAATAAATGCATCCCTTCCAAAGTGTTGAGACTTGGTGCATGTATTATTTCTAGAATTACTATGGTTATCTGAGTAGTAGGGTACAATCAAAGAAACTATAACTGATTTAATGAGCGCATCCGTAGTTTCACAGTCTGAATTAGTTCATATTTAGACATGCATGGCTTAATGTTTGAGACAAGCATATGACTACTGTTAGGATCAACCAGGTAACACCCTAGCACTTTAAGGCATCCAAAGACTCTCCATACGGATCACACTCTAAATGCCCATCCAGTCGGGGAGATTTCAAAAAACAAATGTGTTAGCTTTTATACCTTGTACTCGAGAGATCGAGCAATAGGAGGATGTGCACAAATAAAATAAGGATGGAAAAGAAATTCCCTCTTGAAACCTCGAAACAACCAAATCAGAGAGAAGAAAAGGGAAACGACCAAATCCTCCCACCTTTCGAACAACACATCAAGGTGTCCTCAGGATCCATAGTGCCAGTCAATGACAAGCGGCAATATGGTGTTTCCATCCTAAATGGCCCTTTCGAATACCTAAATGTGTAGACAAAAGAAGGTGGGAAAAATCCCCAACCCCACTCCCTCCTCCTTTCTCAACTTTTGGTCCACAAAGTGGGATCAACCGAGAAAAAAGAGCTCTCTACAAGGGGCTCGAAACAACCACAACAGAAAGAAGAAGAGGGGAAAGTGAACCCTCCAACCTTCTGAACAATGCATCAAGGTGTCCTTAGGATCCATGACCAATGACAATGTGGTGTTGCGTGCCTAAACGGCCCCTGCAGCCACCTCAATCCATAGACAAAATAAGGTGAGAGTGTCCCCCAACCCCACTCCCTCCTCCTTTCCCAACTTTCGATCCACAAGGTGGGACCAACCCAAAACAAAGAGCTCTCGACAGGGGGCTCGAAACAACCACAATAGAAAAACGAAGAGGGGAAAGTGAACCCTCCAACCTTCCAAACAACGCATCAAGGTGTCCTTGGGATCCATGATGCTAGTCCATGACCATCGACAATGTGGTGTTTCCCGCCAAAATGGCTCATGCGGCCACCTTA
This sequence comes from Picea engelmannii, assembly GCA_009831015.1. Lineage (NCBI taxonomy): Eukaryota > Viridiplantae > Streptophyta > Pinopsida > Pinales > Pinaceae > Picea > Picea engelmannii. The sequence continues at coordinate 342,768 of ML782861.1, read as the reverse complement.
ACCTGTAGCAAAAAGAAGGTGAAAACGTCCCCCAACCCCACTCCCTCCTCCTTTCTCAACCTTTGGTCCATGAAGTGGATTCAACAGAGAACAAAGAGCTCTCGACATGGGCTCAAAAAAACCACAACAAAAATAAGAAGAGGGGACAGTGAACCCTCCATCCTTCCAAACAACACATCAAGGTGTCCTCGGGATCCACAACACTAGTCCACGACCAACGACAATGTGGTGTTGCCCACCGAAATGGCCCCTATGGCCAACTTAATCCGTAGACAAAAGAAGCTGAGAACATCCCCAACCCTACTCCCTCCTCCTTTCACCCACTTCGGTCCTCAAAGTGGGATCAATTGAGAACAAAGAGCTCCTGACATGGGCTCGAAACAACCACAACATAAAGAAGAAGAGGGGACAGTGAACCGTCCAACCTTTCGAATAACGCATCAAGGTGTCCTCAGGATCCACAACACTAGTCCACGACGAACGACAAAGTGGTGCTTCCTGACGAAACATCCCCTACGACCACCTTAATCCATATAAAAAAGAAGGTGAAAACATCCCCAACCCCACTCCCTCCTCCTTTCTCAATTTTCGGGTCACGAAGTGGGATCAGTCGAGAACAAGGAACGCTCCTGACGTGGGCTCGAAACAACCGCAACAAAAAAAGTAAGAGTGGACAATGAACCATCCAACCTTCTGAACAACATGCATCAAGGTGTCCTCGGGATCCATGACGCTAGTCCACAACCAACGACAATGTGGTGCTTCCTTCCTAAATGGCCCCTGCGACCACCTTAATCCGTAGATGAAAGAAGGTGAGAACGTCCTCGACCTCACCTCCTCCACTTTCTCTCTCGCATAGCGGGATCAACAATGAACACTCCTAGCAAGGGTTGAAACAACCAAAACAAAGAGGAAGAGGGAGGGAACAGTGAAACCCTCCACCCTTCCAAACTACACATTGAGGTGTCCTCAGGATACTCAACCTTTGATCACCATCCAATCTAACTTAGAGTCTCCCTTATATTCTCTTTGAGTCTATTGGTGAACCCAGAGTCAAAACCAACCTTTGTAGCAATAACTTGGGTGGAGGGACCTAGAGTCTCTTTCAAAAGGGAAACGTTGCACAGGACATGTATATAGCATAACTACTTAACTGTTGAATATCAATAAGAAACACACTCCTTTGAAAAGAATTGTATTTTAATGTTTAACTTGCAATTATTTCATATATTCTTTGTAGAACACTAGTTGCTTTGATTATTCCATTATATTTAATTGAACTAACGGGTATTTATTAGTATAACTACCTCTCTACGTAGACTTGGATTCTTGAAGTTTTTATAGGTCGCAAAGGAAACTACGAAAAAAGAGTGAGAAGCTTCCAGGACTTGGGGTTGACATCAAACAAAGGACTATCGTTGTGTCTATTATCCTTCTTTTCAAAATAGTTGGTTATTTCAATTTAAACGATTATAATGTCTTTGTTGTGTTTTTTCTTTGGAATTTGTTTTCTTGATGGTCATTGATTTGTTGTAGTAATCCCACTACCATAGGGGATTTTCCTCAAAAGAATCAGCCCCACACGCATCTGTCACCTACCTATATTCCACGTAGCCTTTCTGGAACTGGAGAAATATTAACTACCTTGTCATGTTGTCTTCTTTTTGCTCCATGTTCGCTTGGTCTGCTAGCAATAATCATTCAGGTAGATTTCCCGAAAAGTCTCTTCTTGATTTCGACATGCATATGATGTCTTTTTTATTTTCGATGCGCATCCAAAAATTTAAACCAACGTACTTTGGCAGAATTCGAAATGACACGCATCAACAAAACTTGATAAAGCATCACATCAAAGAATGATACTACAAGAAACTTAAAACTGAAATATTTTATTATAAACTAAAGCATATCAAGGTCAAAACTAAAATATTTTAGTTTAGAAAAACTAAACTAAAGCATCACACATCAAGAATAAGTTAGACTATAAAAGAATCACCTATATTCAAAAACCAATAGCAATTATATGTAAAAAGTTAAAAAAATAAAAAATATATTTTAATTTAAAAAATTTCAAATAAAATCGATTTTGATAATCGATAACCAAAAACAATTATATGTAAACGGTTTAAAAAATAAAAAATTATATTTTAGTTTTTTAAAAGAGCTTACAACACAATGGAAGAATATCAAACACCTAAATATCAATGAAAGCCCAACAACAAGGAACATTAATGAATGAAAATTGGGCGCATGCATAACAATAGACAACAATGGAACAATAAGTTCGTACAGATTCTGCGGAAAATTTATATTTAAAGTTCAAAGTAAACATTATCACCAAGAGTAAAGATAAACTATCATAATATCAACAAAACAAGTGAGAATTTTCAAACAGGCTTTAGCAATTCTCCTATCCAATAAAAGCTGCGGGATAATCGTCCATTCTATTCTCCTTTAGATTTCGATAAGTCTTATAAACTTAGTAAATAGAAAATACTGTGGGGTTCTACAGCGTAGTAGAGGGATTATCACTGTTGTTTCTTTCATGCTCAGAAGATTTTGTTTCCCAGAAGAAAAGGACCAAATTGTCGAGTTTTAAGGCAAAGGTTTGGAGAGACAGAGGTAGTGGGGTATGTCTACAGTGTCTTCCAATATCTGCACCGATTGAGTCATCGATAGCCTTGTATCTTTGTCATCTTATATGAACCATCCTCCCAAAATGGCATCCATCTTCACCTGCACCGGGTCTGCATCGCTCATCAATTTCTTATCAAACAGATATATAGTGTTTCCACTATTTACCTGCACTTCTAATGTAGGTAAATGATTCCCTGCACTTTAGAGTCCTATGAAGATGGAGCTGAAACCCCCCACCTCAACATTCTCATCCTGCACTCTTCATTCACGCTGCAATTTTTAATCGTTTTGAATGAACATACAATAGGACTAAGCGAATACAATGTAACAAACAAAGATGCAGGGGAAAGATTTGAATTGAAGAATCAACGGGAAATCGTTGGCCGCCCAATTCAATATTCAAATTCAAATTCAAAGTGGTGTTGTGGTGGCTGAAAAAGCGAATGCCGAACACGACAGGACAGCATACGACACTGGCAGTGGGATCACTGGCCAATGTAATCTAGGAGCTCATGCCCATGAATGATGATGGGCATCATTCACATAAAACCTTCATCAACTGCATAGATGAATGACCTCCCAATGACAAATGGACGACGGCTGTGGCTATCCACCATGCAGCAGCCCAATCATTGAGAAGCTGTTGCAATGTATATGTGATGGATGTGAGACCAAATACATTGCAGCAGCCTCCCAATGATTGGACTGTTGCATGGTGGATAGCCACATCCGATGGACGACCATGCAGGGCAGTGCAGTCGTGGGAGAGCGGTATCTGGGAGCAGAGAAGATGGCTCAGATACTCATCACTTTTTTCACGCATCATGATATGGGCTATGGCCATACACCCTACACCTTGTACTTTTTATGGCTCGGGGTTTCGACAGGACGGTGGACATGCGAAATTGGCATGATGCATACCATCCACAGTATGACTGCTAAGGTATGCCGTACGAAGAACATAGCAAGGCTGAAAATCTATCTGAAGAAATTAGGAACTCAGGAGGGAAGATTGCTCTCGATTTCTCTGAGTTAGCCTACTCCCATTAAATAATCCACATTCCAATGTACAGAAGAAATACATATTTAGAACAATGCACAAAAACAACTAAAACCCCAAATTGGGGGCCATTAATGAATTTGAAGATTTTATGAATCATTTAATGACCATTTCTTCATCCTCTCACATAGATACCAGTCTCAATATCCAATGGCGTGGGTCATAAGTGTGCTCGTACTTCTTGCTAGTACGCCTACGGAAGGTATGGTGAATCAAAACCCCCAAAACCTATCATATGGAGCACAAGAATGTAATAACCTTTCTGAAATGGACGTCTCCTAGTTCTTCTGTCAATTACTAGGAATTAATGGAGCTCTAGCTCAACAACCGTGTCCTTGATGGGAAATCTTGTGACGTTAGCTTCGATGAACTCCCTTATTATCTCAATGAGTGGATGAAGGCTTTACGACTGAGCTGAATCTGCCAAGATCTGCCTCCCAGGCGAGCAATATCCAACCTATTGCAGAGTCTTTAAGGCTCTGCAGATAGGATGGTCGTGCAACACTATATTCCCTAATGATACCCTCGCACATCTATGCATCCATCCAACCTCACATCCATGCGCCAACCTTTTTCGACTTCCTACCCAATCATCCCATGGTTGACGGTGTAACATAAAACAACATAAAACGTCGTTAAAAGTCAACGCCGTGAGTAGTCATTTCAAATGTCGTGAACGTCCCTCCACGCCTATTTTCAAATTTGAAATGAGTTCAAAGGACGAGCTATACATTATTCCCTCCATGTCCCATTTTTGAAATTGAAATGAGCTGGGATTTTTCCTTTTTCCCCTGGGACGAGCCGTCTGAATCAAACCTGTTGTGGGACGAGTTGTGTGATTTCATGCTCTCAGAACACCAAACATAGCTCAACTATCTCCCGCAGCATCTCTACAATCCACAAGAGGTGGACATTTTGTTTTTGAAGCTGCTGGAATCAAAGAAGGAATGTCTTGATAAAACTGTGATTGAAGGAAACTTCAAGCAATTTCAGGATGACCGGGGATGCAATGCACGACTCGGATGCAGGAAATGTTTGAGGGATACTACACCTATCTCTGCAACACCGGTTCCATGGGTGTACAGATTTTGGTGAAGGAGACGGAGATGCTGGAGAAGGCCAAGGGTGTTGGGCTTCCCAACTTCTTATTCCGTTTGTTGTCTGCATTGTATGAAGATGCCTATGAAGGAAGCGAGCTGCAGGATTATACGATCAGATATTTTTTCCGCCAAGACATGTATTTGATGGTGAATTTTTTGCGGCAGGGACTTTGGAAACTGCGCTCTGCTTGTAATCAACACAAGGGCTCATTAAGGATGTATAAGGCTTCAACTTGGAGAAAATTTAATTATTTGAATAGGTTGGAAAACTGTGTCGGGGAATTTCCAGAATTGTTGCAGACTTGTATCATATATTGAATGCAGAAGAGATTTTAACACTCTCTTTTCCTTGATTCAAAAGTAACGCATAATACTCTGCCAAACTTCCACCATTTCAATGCCCATAGAAATTCAGCGTTTTTCAGCGGCAATGGACCGCGCCCTAAGCTTTCCAAATCCCGCTACTTTAGAATGGAACATCACTACTTTATAGATGTATTTATACTTCAATATTGAAATTGAAAATGACAATTCTTCTACACATTTGTCTCTTTTGTTGGATATTGAAGCCATTAAATCATAAGCTAGGTAATTACATTCCACTTCCAACATTGAGTAGACCATGAGAGTTGGTTTTGATGGACTTTCTCAAAGGATTATTAACAACCATG
>ML782861.1:322449-336734 GCA_009831015.1 Picea engelmannii | reverse complement strand
TTAGATTGAATATCTTAGTCTATATATGAATTCATTGAGTGTTCAACATAGATTGCCTAAAGATCTACAAGCCATTGATGTTAGAGGGTGAAAAATATTCTACCATGTCAATTGATCCTGTAGACACCATTGAAGTTATCACATAGCTAGAGAAAGACACAAATTGGCAATGCAAGGAGAAAACATGAAAACATTGAACCTTGAAAATTTATCAAATTGGGAAAGGGAAATTTACGAGGCCAACAATCGGTAGATATTAGAATAAATCAAGCAAAATTACCACAAACTATAAAGACAATTATTGGGACTATTGACTCTCAAGGAAGGAGATTTGATCCTAGAGGAGTTCAGGGTTAAAGTCTATATCACTAGAGCCACACTCAATAAATCTTCTACGAGGTTACCTGTGCACTTGGGTCATGATTGTTAAAGGAGAATGTTTATATTTGGTGAACTTGGAGGATCGTGTATAAAAGTGCCATTTTCTCCATTCAAATTCAAAATCACGCCTATGTGTTGGGTCCTATGGTTTTTCATAGTATTTTTGCCAAACTCTATTTTATAAACATGCATGTTGTAGATTTTACCTTGCCACAAAGTTTATTTTTTTTATTTTTTATTCGATTAACAAAACCTATACAACTTAGGTGGAAATTATTTCTCACATCATATTATCACAAATATTACGTGTTAGAAAAAATCACAACAATCCACTAAGTGCGGTCAAAGATTTTTTGTAACCATACATTTCTAGTCATTTTATTTTATTTTAATATGTGTAACTTGATTTCTTTCGCACTATGAATTATAAGAAAATTTTACTTTCGTAAATGCAAAATCTATTTTGATTTCATGAAAGTTAAAAATTCACATATCCATATAAAACAAGTGTTGCATGACAGCTTAGTCCCTGCCAAAGTAAGTTTCAAAATTAATAGCAATAATGATTTAAAGAAGAACTCACTTATCTTTATGGCTTGGGCCTAGACCTGTCTACCGGAAAAGTAGGTTTGGTAATTAATAACAATGATGATTTAAAAAAGCATCAACTCTTCGAATATGGTTCTTCAACCCTATCATCAACTATCAAAACAATCATTGAACCATCTAAACAATATTGTCAAGCCACTTTACCTTCCTACGGAAACTCGTTAACTAGGCCTTACCAAGCAATCGAGACATGGTGTGGTAGTTGCAAGTTCTTGACATGCCTTGCCTAGGTTGAGTAAAACATAAATGCGGTGGGAGCTGCAACATCAATCGATGTAGCTGTGTGAACTTGCACCTCGTTGAAACAACAATAAATATGAATTGAACTACCTTCCTTGGCTTACTCGCTATCAAATGAAATAAGTCTTTGAATCTAACTTGACGATGCAAATTTTGTCACTCCTTCATTAAGTCTTTCATGTATACACATTGACGAGTAGTAGTGAGGGGCTACCCCAATAGTTCCTTTCCACCCGAACCAACAAGATCCTTATCTACATCCTCTACACAATTTATAAAAAATGTGAAGATCCTCTCATCAACTGGACTCTAGGCCAAATGCATGTGGTAATTCCAAATGAAAATTCCTCTAAATTTCTTTAAAAATGTATGATCAAATTCAGTGAGTAAAACTTAACAAATCTTCGCTATGCGAATATTGCACGATTTCTTGACAAATTAAATAACTAAAGGAGTAAGGAAATATTTCACTCTTTGTATTTATTGTAAACAATTGTTAGGTTTGTAAATTTTCTTTCTAATTTTTCTAATTTATTGGTATTTTGACTAATAAAAGTTAAAAATAATTCTTGAAAGTAACAAATTGTAACTCTAAAGAAATTTTTAACTCATCAAATTTTCCCTATAATTTACTCATAATTCCATCAATAAAAATTAAAGAATATCTACATTTATTGTAAAAGATTGTTAAGTTTGCACAATTTCATTAGAGTTCAAGAAATATTTTTTTCTAAATTGGAAATTATTTACGGAATGCATTTAGAGGAATTTGTTGAGTGCAAGTTTAATACTATGCATTCAACTAATCATTTTAAAGAAAAATTGTGGACAAACCCTGGCTGTAACCAAGCAGTCAATGGATTCCCCCACCCAATTAAAAATTCATTTCTCTGGATGCAATAACTGTAGCTCCAGAGAATTATGGTAATAGATACAAAAGTATAGAAATTTTTCATAGAGGCAATGCACAACCAACCTTTACAATAAAATCTACAACACAAATTTACAGGTATGAATCTATGATAACAGAATTCAATATCCAATATCCATATGAATAAAATGCATATACACCATTATTCAACATAAAAGGGAAGAGCAAAGTCACCCAAATTCATCTTTTCACATCAATCAAGAGCAGATGTGGCTATTCCCGAATAGTAGAGTCTGGCCACCATGAAATACTGAACTATAAATCAACTGGAGGCATCCAAATAAAAATATCTTACACCACCCTGCATTGCATGAGTTCATTGAATCCATTGTTAAGCCTTTACATTCTCTATCCATATTTAGTAGAAAAGAGTGTTATACATGATAATCTTCCATTCATCTTTTTAGAAAGGAGTATTATATATGATAATCTTGGCTCGATGGACTTGCTTCTGAGGCAAGCTTTCGACATATCTATGTGGGACACTAAGAATGATGTCTCATACCTCTACCATAAATTAGTGTCTCTCAAATTGGAATTTGTTGATACAAGAAAGCCACATAGTGGTCGATGTTTTCAGATGTTAGACGAAATCGTTTGTTGGATATGGTGATTATGTGTTTCATTCCATAATGGAACAGATGCTTTAAACACGTGGAACGAAACCTTTGTTTATTGCCAAATCAGGTTTGGACACGCCATATCGGTCGTTTTCTCTAGCGTGCTTAATCATGCCATCTATGGAGACAGAGAAAGCCAAAGATATTGTCTTCCCTCAATCAGCCCCAAAATGATATCCTCTTCCTCCAATCAGCCACAACAAAATCAAATATTAAGGTGGGTTTCATTTGGCATCTATGAGCCTTAGGATGGCTGAGGCATTCATCATGCAGTCCCTGACATGGCCAGAGTGGTCGCTATGCTTAAGAAATGAAATTATTTGAAATTATAAAATGAAAACGATTATTTGTTGTTCTTCTTTGAATGCCTGGGAAAGTTCCCTCCATGAAAGCTACTTACTGTGTTGATTAGTGAAGTTGGACCAACCCTATTGGAATTTGTGAGCTATGCCCGATTTTGCACGTCAATTATATCCATGGAATATCATGTCGAAGGCGTGGCTTGCATGTTTATAAATAAACAAATGCCTACAGCAAGGGAAAAAAAAAATATGCATACTTCGTTATTAGTGACTCTATGGAACTATTTAATACTGAAAGATGGAGATGGAAAAAGGTTGTTATAATGGAACTATAGTGTGTACTGGTGAACATATGTACAAGGTTCTATGGCATTTGTACAATTGTGCAGTATAATAAATCCTTGTAGGTACACTAATGAGACAGAAAACACTAACCACTGACAATTACAGGAGACAGTACTGCCAATTACAGGTGGATGATAGTTACTGATAATTACAAGGGCTGACAAGGTTGAGAAAGAGAAAGAAGTATGAAGAAATATCAATGCAATATGTGATGAGTATTAATGCATGCTGTCACCGTGACAATAAGACTTCAAAGATGAAGTCCAATAGGATTCGATAATATTTATTTATTTATTTATTTTAATTCTAAAAAAAAGTATTATCCAGATTTCCCTAGATTGAACAGTGGTCGACTTCGATATATGCGCATATATAGTGTTAGCGATATTTTTTGTCATGGGCTCGAGAGCATTCGGGTCTGCAAGGTGCACGAAATGCTCAAGCGCAGCACGGGAGAATTCATGTTTTTCCAAAGAGCAAGTCAAGCGAGCGGGAAAGATGTCGTCGGCAGCATCCAAAGTCTATTTTGCGAAACAGATCGACGGCCGGTGGGTAATTGCAGTCGGCTGAGTCATGCCAAGTAGCGTAGATGTTGTTAAAAGAGGTGAACGGTATCAGCCGTCGAATCGGTAGAAGAGTAGATCTGGACTGTTGGTTCAGGATCGTGCATCGGAGTCTCGTAAGAAAATACCCAAGGAATTGGCCGCGAGGATCGCGAGTTTGTGAGGTTGCGAGATTTCGACCGTTGGAGGACAGGCGGCAGAAGCCCTCGGGACCTTGCTGTGGGAAGTCCCGAGGTATTGGCATTAGGATTCGCGAGTTGTGAAGTGTCGAGCTTCGTGTGAACGTGTGGCAGAGCATAAGGTGGGACCGCGTGGTCGACGGGTGGACACGCGTTCGCTGGGGATAAAGTCAGCATTCCGTTGAATTCTTGCATCTCGGGGACTCGCAAAATAGAAGGGTGAAAAATCGACGGTTCAACCAGTGAGGTTGCGAGGTCACGAGGACCCGGGCCCACAGTATTTCCGAGAAGATCTCAACCGTCCATCTGAAGCGGACACCTGTTGCACAATTGGGGCTCCTCGCCCTTTTCGCCCATCATAACTTTGAAGCAGAAGGACTAGCTCCTCCCCGCCGCGAGTCGCGCAGTGCCGAAGGTTCCTAGAGCCTGGGCCCACTACATTGTCAGGTGAAGTTGGGACCGTCAGATCCAAAGGGCGCATGGCACCAAATTAAAGCCATGTCGGCGGTTCTCTCTTAGCAATTTCAAGAAGCAAGTATTAACTCCTTCTATTCGCGAACGCCGAAAGCGCTTTGGGGATAAGCGCACGGTCACAGCCCATGGTCACTTGTGAAGGAAAAAGCTTCTCAGGAAGAGCCGAAGACGCCATGCATGATTCACAAAATGAATTGCCGCTACCTCCAAGTGTCATTTGATCCAACCTCGGTCCTGTTTCCTGCCTGAAGTAAATGATGACAAGAGAGGGTGGTTCAAACCTCGTCTCACTCATTAATTGCAGGGGATGGAGGGTCTGGCGAACCATCTGCTCGAGGAAGTCCTGTGTATCGATTTTCCCAAAGGCGCCATGCTAAAGTCTTCAACTCAACAGAGAAGTATGTGCATGCTAGCTCAGCACTTAATGGCTCAGCTACCCTCTTTGTAGAGGCCATGCGTAGTTAAGATGGCGCTTAAAGGAAGATATAAGTACGAGTTTGACTGAAGGGACATCAAGCTATGAGTCACTCGATGCACCTCTGCGAGGAAATTTTCTCTGAGTATATAAACTCAGTCTTTGTAATTTGTAATCTATCAATGGTTGAGCTGAGCTCCCGGTTGTAAAGTTTTAATGAAGCATTGTTATTCTGGTTATGTGTGAACTTTTGAGACTTCTTGCCTTATGAATGCCAGTTTCTTTCATGTCTTTGTTTATACTTTGTTAGAGCAACTCGGAATTGGAGGATCCAATCGAGTTGTAGCTATTATAGGATGATGTTGTAATGGATCACTGTAATAGTTGTGTTTTCTCTAATCAGTTCCTGTGATTTCCCCAGCGCTGAGTGACTTGGAATTGGAGGATCCAGTCAAGTCCCCTCTCAGTTCCTTGAGACCCTGAACCAAGCGGATCTTGCAGTCAGAGTCTTTCTTCTACAAACGACCGAAAGCCTGTTGCCCAAAGTCGTTTGCTCACCTTTCTCACTAAGTCTTCCACCTATTCACCTTTTAATCAACTCACTGGCTGAAGTTAGGATTCCAAACCTCCTTTTTTCTTTACATACTAGACCCAGTCCCTGAGTTAGAATGATATTTCCTTGAGTATTTACCTCCATTTGATCATCCTTTTAAACAAATTGTGACATTAAAGTGATGGGTGTCGGGCTCTACTCCTACAAGCAATCCAGGAGTGACTTTCGACGCTAACATTTCTGGCGCCGTTGCCGGGGACGAAGTTGAAGATTTTCCCTGGGCAAAATGACATTGAGCCTCTGATTCTGAAGGTGCATCAGACATCAGAGCCCTTCAAGATTGCTACTGTGCACCTGGCAACTCCATTGTTTCCACTTTGTTGTTTCAGCTGTGACTACTGTTAGCACACCTGAAAGCTGACCATAAGGAGCTTTCTCGAGAAGGTTTCAGCAGTTGCTTTCTTAGCCTGAGAAGTTTCCTGGGGTAACGATAATGTTAATATCTGGCCTTTGATGGTGAACAAGGACTAGAGACATTCAAAAATGCACATTTTTCACCTGGCGACTCCATGATTCAAGGATTGATTGGCGACTCCACTGGTTCGGTATGGAGAAAATTCTGGCTCAAAGGTTTGCTTTCTATGACTTTTATCAAATAGTTGGTTTTCCTAATGCACTTCCGGATAAAGACATCTGGGAAGATTTCCTCCCTGAATTTCACGCAAAGGATTGGGAGGTACCAGCTGAGCATTTACTGGACTTCCATGAGGCTATCCACCGACACAATATCACGCATGAGGATGCCCAGATTAAGCTCTTCAGGTATTCATTGAAGGGAGCTACTCTTGAATGGTGTCGGTCTCTTCCCGCTGCAAGCATCCGCTCTTTAACAGGTTTTCATACAGCTTTCAATTCATTTTGCAAAGACTACTATCCAGCTGTTCGCTTGTTTGAAAACTGTTGCGAAGAGTTTTCTTCGCTTCATGAAGCCTTTGTTGGCCCTGAAGACCATGTCCATGATGAATCCCTTACTGTGGAAGAAAGCATCTGCTGTGAAAATATAGAGGTGTTGGACGATATTAATTGTGTTAGCCCCATAACGGAAGAATCTGACATCATATCAGATGCATCTGTTCTTTTAGATCTTCATGAAGATCAACACGCCTCTTGTGGATATTATGAGTTTGCAGAGCAGATGTGGTTCATGGTAGATGGCTCACCTGAGTATCGGGTTGAAGCAGATGTTCCTAGCAGCTCTGCTCATGATGACGAAGACCCTCTCTTTTTAAAAGAGGGGTTAGTTGTGGAACAAGATCCTTCTCTTTTCCCCCAGGGGCTTTCTCATGATATATGTTTACCTGGGATTAAAGAGAGAAGGATTATGTATGAGCAGCTAGAAGCAGCAGGTCCCACTGTCCCTAAAATAGAAATTTTCGATGGGATCAATGTTCTGGAGGAGGGACATATCAATGAAGAACAACCCCTCTTTGATGTATATTATGGTGATGATGAGCAGGAAGCTTAACCTACATTTGATCACTATAAATATACTGAAGAGACAGTCAGCAAGCAGAGCTTTCCCATAGGTCCTATCTATGATGATTACGACTCTGACCCTTGGGAGAGCAAAGAAGAGGCACCAGAAGAACCAGAGGAGCAGTCGAAGATGCAGTTTACAGACTGCGCAAAGCCAGTCAGTGATCAGCCACCACCTGAGATCAGCGAGCCTGCTTCAGTTATTCACCCGCATGTGGTTATCAGAAACATTCGTCCACGTGTGAACAACTGTGTAGCAGAAGAGGCTATGTTTCGCCAATTCCTTGGAAATAGCCACTCATTCGATGACCCTGTCAGCAAATACATGGAGTGGCATTTCCCCTATGCCTTGGAGCCACCCTATTTCATCTCAATTCCAGCCTGTAAGGAGGAGTTGAAGAGTGTAACCATTCTTCTGTCACGGTTACACCATCTACTGGTGAACATCGACAGAAGGAAGGAGCTTCTATCCAGGAAGCTACTTGAATGACTATGGTGGAAATATGCTTTCACCTAGCCCCATGTGAAATATTTCATTAGAATTAGGATTGTATATAAATAAGCTTTTTCGAGCATGTAGTTATTTTGTTCCTTTTATTTTTTCGGCCTGTACTCTCAGCAGCGGGAGGTTTTGAGCATGACTCCATAGCCCAACAGCAAGGCACTGAAGCTGCAGAAAGAGTTCTTAGAGCATCATAGGGACGACTCTATCCCACATGGAGCCAAATGTTAGCAATATTTCTTTTCATGGGCTCGAGAGCATTTGGATCTGCAAGGTGCATGAAATGCTCAAGCGCAGCACGAGAGAATTCTTGTTTTTCCAAAGAGAAAGTCAAGCGAGTGGGCGAGATGTCGTCGACAGCATCCAAAGTCTATTTTGAGAAACAGATCGACAACCGGTGGGTAATTGCAGTCGGCTGAGTCATGCCAAGTAGCGCAGATGTTGTTAAAAGAGGTGAATGGTATCAGTCGTCAGATCGGCAGAAGAGTAGATCTGGACCATTGGTTGGGGATCGTGCATCGGAGTCTCGTAAGAAAATACCCAAGGAATTGGCCGCGAGGATCACGAGTTTGCGAGGTTGCGAGATTTTGACCGTTGGAGGACAGGTGGCAGAAGCCCTCGGGACCTCGCTGTGGGAAGTCCCGAGGTATTGGCATTAGGATTCGCAAGTTGCAAAGTGCTGAGGTTCATGTGAACGTGTGGCAGAGCATAAGGTGGGACCGCGTGGTCGATGGGTGGACACACGTTCGCTGGGGATAAAGTCAGCATTCCGTTGAATTCTCGCATCTCGGAGACTCGCGAAATAGAAGGGTGAAAACTCGACGGTTCAACCAGCGAGGTTGCGAGGTCGCAAGGACCCGGGCCCACAGTATTTCCGAGAAGATCTCAGTCGTCCATCTGAAGGTATTTTCCCATTCCATATATGTGCATATATGGAAATGGTCGTCTTCCATTTCCGTATATGATCATATATACGTAAATGGTCACATATACGAAAATGGAAGCCGACCATTTTAGTATATGTGCATATACTGTAGCACACATTTTCTGCTACTTTATTTAATCGCTCTGATGCCAATTTGTAGCACACCCATTTCGAAACTATGGGCTTACTCGCGCTCTGATACCCATTTGTACACACCATTTGTACAAAGCTCATATAGATATCATATATCCCATGCATTTAAACAAATAAACACATTTAACTCAGAGTAAAACATATCATTACTGATATACCCAAGTCTCCAACTTGCTTCTTGTCCAACTTAGTGTTGTAATACTCAAACATTGTTGGCCTATATTCAGAAATAGAAGTCAATTTCTCTCAGGTACTTGCAATGGACCTCATAATGATGTCCAATGAAGTGGCTAAGGACTCTCTCTTTTTCTCTCTCATGCCCCTTCATTGATTTACAATTGTTCTTAATGTGTCCAACCCCTCATCAATTTGGGTGTTTATGTTCGGTGGTTGTGGTGGGTTGGGGTTTTCCTCCCCTTGGTCTATTGGTTAGAGGTTTACATTGTCTCTCGGTTCCATTTTATAATATATGTTGCAATTTAAAAGGGAAATTTAATAAGTGGAGTTATGAAAAATATATTACAAACAACAATTTCATTTTATCCCAAGAAATTCATTAACATAATTTTGTGTAAAACAAAGAAAAACTATGTGTTATATTTACAATGAATTTCAAAAAGACCTATACAACATTAGTGAATTGTTCATATATTTACATTCAAGTATTAATTATGTGTAGTGAACCTAGCTAATAAGTGTTCAATGTCATTGGGATTTACATCCATAACCCATGACTAATTGTTTTGTATTTTTGCAAATCCAAGAGACGAAATGACAAAAAATAAGCAATACCTTTCTTGCAATGGATATGGTGGCAAGATCTCGTGGTTTTATCCTCCCCTATCCATCTTGTTTCTTGCTCCAATTGGGAAAATTGTGAGGAATAGTGTGCAAATGAGCACAAAACGCTCCCGCGGTCCCTTAAAAAAAGGGCACAACAGGAATGCACACATGTTCTCAAGAATGCACACATGTTCTTATGAATGTGTGCACATTCTTACCGAAGAACCTACATGGCATGCAAAATGGAGGTCTAGGCCTTGCCAAACCTATAGGATTAGGAACACATGTTTGTTCCTGAGAACGCTAACCCCCTTGCCACTTTTTCTTCCACCATCTTTGTGCAGTCACCCTCCATGGCTCCAATTTTTACACTTATAAAGTACCAAAATGGATGGCACATTAGAGTGATCCATTTCAAATCGTACCTCCCAATTTTCAAAGGATTTTTGTCTCGAAAAGGTTTCACTAAAGGAGGCGAGGAAAATTTTCCACTACTTTATCCTTCGAGTATGATTTTCCCATCCTGAAAGTTGACTTAAGATAACTTGCTAGAGTTATTGTTAACCTCATCTATTTGTTCTAGACTTCTTTTGCAAAACTAAATCCCTTGCAAACTCTACCTAAGCTTCTAATTCTCAGTGATCTAAGTTAGGTAAGATTTTCCAACCATTTTCCTCATCTAATAGAGATTACTCATGGAGTCTCTGAAGTTATGGTCATTATCCCCTACCTATTCCAACACTTCAAAAGGACCATACCATAGATCCTCGATCTTGTTACTAGGACCCTATAGCCTTTATTTGTCCAGGTGCAACCATACTAGGTCATCTACCTTGAATTCTATCTCAATTCTATGGATTTGTACTTCTCCTATGGCTTCTTTAGGGTCTCTTGTAATTGCAAATAGATCATTGTGATCTTGTCAATAAGTCTTTCTCCCTTCGATGTTTCTCTTGTGTCATCTACCATTTCTCCTCCATGTTGTCCATATACAACATCTAAAGGAGAAGGTAGAAAATGTCAAAATAAATTTTTAAAATGGGACTCACTATTGAAATTTTGGACAACTAAACATTGAATATATACGAAATTGTCATCCTTGGTTCTTCAATGCTTTGAATTGTAACCCCAAAAAACTTGAAACAATATTATACTCACCACTTTTTTTTACCCATTCATTTTTTAATGGAAAAATGGAAAGTTGTATATCTATTCAACTTGGTATTCATCTTCTCCCAAAATGTAGTCCAAAAAGAAATGAGAAATCTGGTATATTTGTTTAAAATCATGCTCATTGGTATCCCAAAGTGCACCCAAAACCTTTCAAAGAACATGATTTCTACATATTGTACCATGATGGTATTTTTACAGGCATGAGAGTGCACATCTTACTAAATTTGTCCACTACCACAAATAGATAATCATTTCCTTTTGGGTTCATGGGAAACCACCCACAAAATCTATGGATATGCTCTCCCATGTCCTAGTAGGTACTAGTAAGGAAAGATATAGACCTTGCTTCCTGTTACTAGGTTTATTGGGTTTACTAGTACAACTTGGAGGTGTGAGTCTCTCTAATAAGATGTATTATTTCCCCTTCACGAATGCAAATATGATCAAACTTATAGAGCAACCCATCATATAAGTGGTAATCAACCTTGCTATCATTTTCTTCTTGATGAACTTAGCCTTGTAGCTACCGAAATGCCTTCTTGAAGTCCCCATCTTTTGTGTGTTCCTCTTTGTATGCATCATGGATGAAAATATCCATATGCACAAGAGTACCCATAATAGTGATCTTGGATGCAGGTGACCTTGAAAGCATGTCTACCAACCTATTAGCATTTCCTTTCTTATACAAATGAAACCAATGAAATTAATGAAAAAATTCAATCAACTAGTGATGCCCTATCCATTGGAGCCTACTTTGGGCCTAGATATATTGTGGTAGTTGGTGATTGGTTTGAATAATGATTTTTTTGCTAAAAAGTTTTAATCTAATTCTAGTGTCCATTGAAGCTTACTCTAGGTGCCTACAAATATAGTAGTGCTTGTTAATAATCTCTAAAAATTTCTTGCCATTAAATAGTGTTTCTATTTCTTAACATCTTACACTAGGGCATAGAGCTACTTATCATAACTTGGTAGTTGAAAACTGAGCCATGAAACATTTTATAATGACAGCATACTAACCTATCGCCTTGTATGAAAAGCACTCCTATAACATATCTACTCGCATTTGTCTCCACTTCCAAGTGCCTTCACAGATTAGGCAATGAGAGAATTGGTGTTGAATATTCTTTGATTCCATCTCTTCAAAAGCCTTTCATAGTAGTTGGTCCAAATCCATGAATGTTCATTCGTTTGCCTTGCTCCTTGATCCAGTAATTTTAAGTTAAGGAAGAATTAATAAATTTAATTAACAGAAATGTTTCAAAACCATCCTACTTATAACCTTTTCTTTTGGCTTCACCATGTTCACTGGTGATCATTCGATTCTCGGCATTCTTAACGCATTCGGACGTATATTAGACAGATATGATTTTATCTAGCTGTTCTAGTTTTAAAATCATCTACATTTTACAGTTTTAGCAGTCTTAACGGTAAATTGTAAAATATATAACCTAAACTAACATTAAAATGTTTACCCTGTAAAGTTCAACATTGCCGATAGTGTACCTATTTCACTTTTCCCGTTTTTTTCATAACATAGGGATAAATAAGTTTAGGATTCTACAAAATACAACTTAAATATTTTTATCGACTTGTAATTAAATTTATAGAATTCAACCCAACTCGCACGCTGTAAAAAATATTCTTTTACTGAATCACGAACTGAAAATAGGAATGAAAAAGAAGATGGGCATTCGATTAAGACTATGAGTCATCCACGTTTGTTTTTAAATTTAAATTATTTATTGTAACACAAAGCATTTAAAATGCTAAGATACAGAATTTCTTCTTCCAAGGTTTAAACTATGTTCTCCTTTCATCATTAGAAATGATTTTCCCCTTCTCTTTGAACAAATATTCTGTCCAAAAGCAAATGCAAAACTTATTTCATGTATTTTAACTTACATACAACAATCATGATATTTTCAATCAAATAACTTGCAATATTTTATTCCAAGGTTTAAACTATGTTCTCCTTTCATCATTAGAAATGATTTTCCCCTTCTCTTTGAACAAATATTCTGTCCAAAAGCAAATGCAAAACTTATTTCATGTATTTTAACTTACATACAACAATCATGATATTTTCAATCAAATAACTTGCAATATTTTATTGAATAAGGGTAATGTGATCTTAGATCCCCCTAACAATCTACCTCAGAGCACACGGTTTCATTATAGGAATGCAATACAGATTGCAATAGTAAAAACTACATAAAAACTATGGACGATAATGGAAGGAATTGGTGTGGCGAAACTGGGCTGGAGAGTTTAGTCCTGTAGTCTGTTTCCCCGGGGATTGTCCATCTCCGTTGTTAAACAAACAAGACGGAACCGCCCGCCCAGGCCTGGAATTTGACGGGCTGTAGCCCGTTTTTTACCTCTCAGCCCGTATTTGACAGTGGGCAATAAAATTTACACATCATCACTGACTGGTATGAGAATTGTCTACCTGTCAGTTTGACGTGTAACTGCCTCCAATGCCTGTCAAAATCTCTAGTAGGTATACAGGCTTGGGATATTAAGTCGCCAACAGGTCAAGGATCGATTAAACTCGGAGGCGATGGGACACGGGAGCTTCCCCGATTGTGTTGCAGTCGAATCTAAAGTCTTTAAAGAATTGCATTATGCATACATTTACTACTTGCAGGTTTCCAGGACAGGCTCGCCAGCGGCCGCTCACTGTTCATAGATTGAAATTTAAATACGTGTCGAGGTGTCTTGTTTGAACCGTCGAAGCAGTTGTATGAAATAAATGAACCAACTACCCGCGCTTGCGTGTCACCAAACTCACCACAATAAACATTAATTCATAAATTCTGATCAGACTACTACCTACAGGCTACTACGGTACTACCTAGTCTCCTGTTTAATTCATTATTGAAATTTTTTCTCTACTTCTGTCTTCGCCATTCGGGACTCACCACTACTGGCATTTGGCTTCCACCATAGTTGTGAAGTGTTTCTTGGTGGTTGTGGAGGATTTTGGACTTCCAGCTTTCTATGCGCAGCTTTTAGAGGTAACTCTACAACTCTTTATTTCGTGAAATCATGGCTGGTATTTCCCCTCTGTGTTTCACACCACCATCTTAAGACATTGCCAGGTCATGCATGTGTTTTATGTTGTTT
This sequence comes from Picea engelmannii, assembly GCA_009831015.1. Taxonomy (NCBI): domain Eukaryota; kingdom Viridiplantae; phylum Streptophyta; class Pinopsida; order Pinales; family Pinaceae; genus Picea; species Picea engelmannii. The sequence goes on along the minus strand of ML782861.1, from coordinate 322,921 downwards.
TTCATAAAAGGAGGATGTTGGGCGTCCGAGGCTTGCACGTTCTAATAGCTGCTTCTCCACTTTGGCTAGTTAACAGGCAGAAAAAATATGAATAATAACGTTGTTCTGGGTTCTGTTATTGTCATCAAATCTCTGAAAGCAGAGGACTTCGATGTTGATATTATGAAAGAGAAGTTGCTTTGTAATTTTTGGGGGATTTGAATAAACAGCATCGTTCTATAAAACCTTTTTCTTGTTTCTTCATATCAATGACATATTGGGTTCTGTTCCTTTTTTATTGATGGCGAGTGGTGTAGATCGATTTAAAACATATTTTCTTATTTTCGCATAAATTTATGTTTTATGTTTACTTGGTCTGTTTTTATGCTGAGAATTTGTTTTTTTTTAATGGGGCGTGATTGTGGATTTATTTAATCAATTGAAGGACTAGCTTTGAGTTTTCTTGTTGGTGATAGCAATCTACATTTTAAAA